>MDKI01184104.1:0-13918 GCA_005239505.1 Nicotiana paniculata
AAAATAGTATAGAATTTGGATGTGGTCAAAAATTAGTTGTTCACAGCATGCCCCTCTTTGCTTAGAAACATGAAAAGCTTTCAGGCAAAGAAAATGAACAAGGTGACTGATTTTTGACCTCATTATTATTTAAAAAGGAAAGAAGATAAAGAAAATGATGCGACCGAGCCTTGATTTTAAGCATCCTATATATCACGGGTTATAGGGGAATCAGGTCGCGTGTAGTTCAAGTGGAAGAAGAATAATGGAGTATGCTTAGATGGAGAGCCGAGCGGAGTTCCGTCAAGATTCTGATCCGCGGTTCCTACAATTACATCAAAATGAAAAGAAAATTACATACTCTTGAAATCTAAGAGTTACAAAATTCCTATCTAAATGCCATCTAGAATCTTGTCTTGATTCTTGACATGCTTCCCCTATTAACTTTAGACTGAAACTTGATGCTCTCGATGTAACAAATTATGAAATATTCTCACAGGCCTGCTTCTTGATCAGGTGATAAGAAGATAGATCTTGAAATTCTATGTCTCTGCATGCATTATGTCAAAGCTGGTCCAGCTGGTATTGAGATCAAACGTTCCACTTTCTCTGGCGAGAGCCGGAATCTTATTTTTTTGCACAACCAATCCGTACTTTGCAAGAAAAACCTGCAATCCATCAAAAACAAACAAAACGAACAAATATTTTCTGCCCCAGTTTACACTAGGAAATTTTTGTGAGTTATTAAAAATACAATAACTATCTTTGCTATTGTGAAATGAAGAACTGAAAGAGAAATGGGCTCTCTCTCTCTCTCTCTTTTTTATATAACAGGGGATTTCGTACCCTATGTTAACATGATGGAAGGCAACCAAGGGATGTAGTACCTATGTTGGCAATAAGATGAGGCTCGTGGCACTCTAAGGTGCTACTAGGGAATGTTGTACCTTATGTTAGCAATGTAATGCAGCCAGGGGATGCAGTAACCTGTTTTGGAAATAAGATGAGGCTCGTGCCACTGTGAGATGCTACTAGGGAATGTTGTACCCTATGTTGGCAATAAAATACAACCAGGGGATGTACTACCCTGTGTTGGCAATAAGATAAGGCTCGTGGCACTCTGAGATGCTACTAAGGAATATCATACCCTATGTTGGCAATAAAATGAGGCTCGTGGATCTATGAGATGCTACAAGGGAATGTCGCACCCTATGTTAGCGATGAGAAATGCAACCAGGGGATGTAGTACCATGTGTTGGCAATAATATGAGGCTCGGATTACTGTGAGATGCTACTAGGGAATGTCTTACCCTACATTGGCAAAAAGTAATGCAGCCAGGGGATGTAGTCCCCTGTGTTGGAAATAAGGTGAGGCTCGTGGCACTCTGAGATGCTACTAGGGAATATCGTACCCTATGTTGGCAAAAAGTAATGCAACCAGGGGATGTAGTACCCTGTGTTGGTGATAAGATGAGGCTCGTGGTGCTCTGAGATGCTACTAGGGAATATCGTACCCTATGTTGGCAATAAAATGAGGCTCGTGGAACTCTAAGATGCTACTAGGAAATGTCGTACCCTATGTTGGCAAAAAGTAATGCAACCAGGGGATGTAGTACCCTGTGTTGGTGATAAGATGAGGCTCGTGGTGCTCTGAGATGCTACTAGGGAATGTCGCACCCTATGTTGGAAACAAGTAATTCAAGCGGAATATAGTACCCTGAGGTGAAGATAGGGTATTCCCTATAATGAAACAAAAAATAACATGATTACATGTATATTAGAAGGAAATCAAGGATTTGAGAACTTCACTTGGTGATGTTCGTCCTTCCACGAACTATTCCCTAAAATTGTTCTGTTCCTGTTCTGAACAAAGAAAGATTCGTTAATTTTTAAAATGGTGGTCAGTTTGTGGCCTTGATTTCTTGGGCGACTTGACCTAGTGTCCATTGCACTTATTAGAACAGATGGCTCGGTCGATGGTCTTACAAATTACCGGGAGATTCTGCCTTTACTTTCTAGAGATCTTCTTTCTCAACATCAAAATCTGACTATTTTGCGCCTATCCCCGTTTGTGTTTATGGTGCAAACAACCTTGATCCCAAAACAACTTTTAACTGAGTAACTTATGTTGACCCTTGAGATATTGTTCAGTCCCTCAAGCCTTTTGCAGTCAGGAAAATCACATATGGCTTTATGGCTCTGCCCATACGTTTTGTGCCCAGCAATCTTTATTTTCTATAACAGGGAAACTGTAACCAATTTTGCGGCATTTTCTTTGCTTTTCTTTGACAAATTAGACTAAAAGGAACTCAAAAAGAAATAGTACAAAAGAAAACAAGAAGGTGAACTAATAGGTATTAAAACTTAATCAAGAAGCGTCCCTATCAGGGGAAAGAAAAAAAATAAAAAGGACTTATCTGGAGGAATATGCTGACTTCAATGAACATGACATGCACTTTGGACTGGATGCCCGATCCATCTGAACCGTCTAATTCTAGAAATTTTTTGTAAACTTCACTTTGAAACTGAGTTCTTTGTCTTAACCATGCTTGTGTCGGGGTATATGAAAACCTAAATCGATCTATGATTCCCTTTGTGGGTTTTCATCAACTGACTTCTCTCATTTGTCTTTCTCTCAACTCATCATTGCCTAATAGTGCCCGTGAGGGTTTTCACCAATAAGACTCTCTCATTTATTTTTCTCTCTTTACAATGGCTGAGGCATCACCCGTAGTATATTGACTTAGATTTCTTGAAAGTTGATCAGAAGGTCTTAAAAGGGAAAGGTCAAAAGAACTATTCATGGTAAGCGCATTGGTCGACCAATAAATACAAGTTAAATTACAACAATTAATAGGTGTCTTCCTTTTCTACTTGAATCTTTCCATTCCAAATCAACTGCTTTCTTAAACATGCACTGCATTATTGAATTACACATGGATATTAGTAATATGCTTAAGTAGCACACTGGTTAGTACTTCAAGAGACTGTAAAGGTCAAAGGGTACTTCAATAAAAGTTAATATAACTCTTTCAGGATCTCACACGATGAAGAAGTAGGGATTCATTCTCTCATTATCCCATTGGTTGCTAACATATATGGTATAAAACACAAGTTACGGTATCTTACCTTATATTGGGGCGTGTGTCTCATTTTTTTGATTATTCGACGCCGTACAGATCTTGGTCTAGACGCTTTCAAATGTCTAACCCGAATTTTTCGCTTCAATAAACCTCAAACCCTACTTCTTGGAGAAACTTGCATCTAGCTTACAAAATAAGTCATAATCAAATGGTAGAATTCATAAGTCTGACTTACTGTCAAGAATGATCACTACAAGTAAACATGACCACATACTAATCAGGTTGTATAATGTCTCATATCTTCATTTTCTTCATGTAAGAGGTGATTGCTCGTGTAAGAGATCCAATCTTACAACTTGTTCGGTACATTTTATCAACAAAATATCATTACATGCATACAGTATGAACATAAATTCAATAGTCAAATATTGATGAGCATATTATAATAATCAAGTCATTTTACAATATATAAATATGGTCTTATCCTTCACAAACCAAGGGCCATGACATGTTTCTCAAACAACTCTTTAGATATCGTCTTTGGAAAAGGATCAGCTATCATATTTCACAAGGAATGTACCGTAAATTTATTTTTGATCCCTTGATACTATGTCTATCGCAAAGTTATATTTAATGTCAATATGGTTGGTCTTGTTGTAATACTTAGGATCCTTTGTGTATACAATAGTTGTTTGACTATCAATATAGAGTCATGGACCCTGAGAGTTTTTTGTAATATTCAAATGCTCAAAGAATATATTCAACTAAACATCTTCTTGTACTACATATGCACAAGCCACGAACTCATCTTCTATCATTAAAAGGTATGTACAAGTTTATTTCTTACTTTTTCATGAAATAGCACCACCATGAAGAAAGAAAGCATAACCAGATATTTATTTTATATCATTTTGGTCACCAGCCCAATCAGCATATCTATATCCTATCAAGTTTAAATTAATTCCACTATAATATAGTGAATAATTTGCAGTTCTCTTCAGGTATCTGAAGACTCTCTTCAGAGATTTCTAATGATTTCTTCCAAGATTGGATTGATACCTGCTAACCATACCTATTGCATAACGAATGTCCGAGTAAAACACATCATAGCATACATCAAGCTCCTAACATCACTTGAAAATGGAACTTGAGACATGCCTTCCTTTTTATTTCAGACTTTGGACACATTTCAAGGATTGAAGTTTCACCCTTCACTATAGGAGTATGCACCGATTTTCAAATATTCATGCGGAAGTGCTCCAAAATTTTCTTTATATAAGTATAACAAATTAAGGAAAGGGACTTCAAGGCTGCTATCTTTAAATCACCACAGGTATCAACACGACTCTCTAACGATCCACTTTATACTGACATAGCTCTCAAGCAATCCACTCTATCAACAGCACCTGGATCTGCACATATAGTGCAGAATATAGTATGAGTATAACTGACCTCATGTACTTGATAAGTAGAAAGTCTAACCTCGAATTGAAGATACTGACAAGATTAGCAAAATTCCGACTCTCACTTTCAGCATCAAACAATAACAGTAACAGCATAATGATAATGGCAAAAGGAAAAACAACTCGAGAATTGTAGGTTTAACTTAATTACATTAACAGAAAAAATAGGCATACTTTCCTAAAAAATCAGTAAAGGCAACAATTTCAAGTTATAAAATATCTATTAGTATGAGGAAGATACGACTCTATGCCTGCATGACAAGTACATATGCCAAAAATCAATGACTTCACGGTTAAATCATCAAGTAAGCGCAATCTCGAGACTATACAAGTGCCTAGAATAAATCCCCTCACTAAGAACATACCGAGTTCCAGCACTCATAGGACCCAAAGTAACATGGATTATCACCTAACTCTTGAAGGGCGGATCCTAGCCCAGGCGTTGATCGGATCAAAAGTCAATAATCGTCATAACTCAGCCCAAATGGAATCACGCACGCGTCACCTCAATATCAATACCACACAACCCAATGTGGGGTTTGGTATACGCGTCACTTCACTATCAATATCAACACAGTTCTATGGCCCAAGTTCAGTCATTAATTGGAACAAAGCACAATATGCTAACATCTCACAATATCATAAATCAATATACTGCACAAATTGTTGTTAGATGTTAGTTGGCTTACTTAGTAGATTTGTGTTAGGTGTCATCACGGT
The DNA here is from genome assembly GCA_005239505.1 of Nicotiana paniculata. NCBI lineage: Eukaryota > Viridiplantae > Streptophyta > Magnoliopsida > Solanales > Solanaceae > Nicotiana > Nicotiana paniculata. Next base: position 5,246 of record MDKI01184104.1, read on the forward strand.
AAGGTGTGATTTTGCATCATGAAACTACAACTATACACTTTACATTAATCTTTAGGCCACCGCCAATAAATTATTATCTATTACACATAACTAGGATACATGGAGTACATATTAGAAACCAACACAAAAAACACAAAAAGGGGATACCATTCAACAGAGGAGACCCAAACTAGGATGCAATTTTACGTGGCTCTGATACTATTATTAGTAAATTCAGTAATGTGGACATAAATTTGTGTACCTATAACATAGCAGAACAAAAATCGCAACCAACGAATTGCTCCTAAGTCGATTTCGTATTTCTTGGAAACGGAGATCTGTCCACGAACTTAATATATTTGTTATATGTGTTTTATAGGAGCATCCAAGAAGAAGTTTTCTGTGTCTTGAAGTTATGTAGAAAGTGTATACATGCTTTTCTTTTCTTCTTTTTTTTAAACAAAAAAACAAGTTGTGATTTTCTTCTAAAAAAACAACTCCCCACTTTTTCATATTTTTCCTCCTTTTTTTGTGCAGTAACTTCTTTACATATAACTTCATTTATCTCTTTTATATGGGTTGGGTCAACCGACATAAAGCGATCTAAAACCAAAACCCAACATCCAATAGCTTGTTATTTCTTTTCTTAATTATTTTCGTAATATAAATCATTAGTATAAGTTGGCTACATTAGGCCCTAAAAGGTGGTGATATTGTTTTATATCGTCTTATTTCAAATAAACTAATAACAGATTGACCTTTCAAACAACAAATTTGAACCGTTTATGTGTATATAAATGAAGATTTAACCCAAATAGCCTCCCACCTAATATATTAAACTTAAAATAGCCAACGGATGTATAATATAAATATAATTCATGTACAATATGTGTATAACTGTGTATAATCAATGTATAATCTATGTATACCGACTAGAAAACATAAAACATTAAATATGACTGGCTATTTGTATAACAGTCCCTGTATAAATGGGCACAGTGATTTAGATATTCAGAACTCAAAAATTTGTCATTAAAATGACAAATAATTCTCCAAATTGTAAAAAACATATAGCAGTAGTAGGAACAGTCTTCCCTCTTGACTAAACACCAATAGTCAAATTAATCTTTTGTCACATATAAAAATCTTTAAACTTTTTAAGTTCTAGTTTTGTTTTCCTTTTTTTTGTTGTGTTTTGCTTTTTTTTTTTTGGGGGGGGGGGGGGGGGGGGGGGGGGGGGGGGTATATATTATTTAGCCATATGGTTCGAGTCCACCACTATGATGCTTTTAATAATTTTTATTCTTGTAATATAATCAACATGAAAGTGGAGAATCTAAATGGCGGCAACGATAAGAGGCGGATTTAGAATTTTTATGCGACGGGGACACATTATTTTGTTCAATCAGTGTCCCTAAAGGCTCTTAGTGTTCAGGGTGCCAACTGCTTTAAATTAATCATTTCAAGATATATACGTGTATATATATATATATAGAATTTCATCCGAAGTTTACGGGATTCGATAACTCCTAACTCATACACATGGATCCGCCTCCGGCAACGACATGTTTGTCTGCTCCTAACTCAACCAATTTTCCTCTGTTTGTCTATTCTCGATACACATATACACTTGGTCCTACTTTTATGTTCCTTTTATGGGACTAGGGGTTCTGAATTTTGAACATTCTAGACATGTATTAATGGCAGACAAACATCCCCTATTTTCATACTTGTATTCTTCGTTTTTATTCATCTCATCAATAAAATACGATGTACTCCACTCGTCCATGTATTCAACTCCTTCCCTCTCAAATTTATTTGACTCAATAAGGAATTTGAGAACAAAAAAAGGAATGACTTTTGACAATTTTGATCTTAAAAATTTAATTGCTAAAATTTTTTGTGAGGTATTCAACTTGTGTAGCTAGAAAGACTTCTCATTAAAGGTAAAATAAATAAAAATAAATTTTACTTTAAATATAAAAATATGTTATTCTTTTTTAAACAAATTAATAAGGAAAATATATTATATAAATTGAAACATGAAATATCTTTTAAAGTATTCGTACTTCTCTAAGAAAAATGCCCTTTTATAACTTTAATTATGTGAATATTTATCTAAATTACTATTTCCTCTCATTAAATTCTCACTCAATAAATTCTTCACTAATTAAAATAGTGCCAAGGATAAATCTAAAGAAATAACGTCTTTTTCTTTTAAAACTTTATATAATTTGAAACAAATTTAGTTTGCACCTGTGGTTATTCTCTTTGAACTTGAAACGTTACAGTTAAAGTTGCTTTTCATTTTTCGATTCAATTATTTGATATTCAAAATTTAATGACTCAAATAATTAAAATTTGTGTGTAGATATCCCATCCATCTAATCACGCTCCTTGATTATTGAAGTTCAAGGGTTTCTCTTTAAATATTATTGGACTACTCTTTTGAAGACGTTGCTATAATTAATTTTTTTTCATTTTACTCTTTATTGCGTTTTCAATTTTCAAATCATAACTAGAGGCCATTTTTATATGTCTAGAATGCAAAAAATTAATCAGAAATTTGAAAATATATACTTTATAAACTCATATTTTGATTTTCATAAACAATTTATCCAGCTACTATTTGTATATAATAAATAACTTAATTCAAAAATCTAATCGACTTTTTTTTATACCAACATTTTCAAAACCTAAACCAAGACCAGGAAGTTTAAATCCTTTAATTAATTGACTTAATTGGTTCGTTGTTATATGAAGGAAGATTCGTACTAGTTTCTAAACAGTATATGAAATTGACCCCCAAAATAAAAGGTTCACAAAAATAGACCAGCTGGCTCTTTGATTTGACCAACAGCCCTTGAAACAATATTGGGAAGTAGGGAACTGTCCTGCTCAAGTAAACCACTAGTATTAATATGTTCTCATTTATTTAATTATATATTATACTCCTATATATTTATATACTCCCTTCGGTCCATAATAAGTGATTAATTTTCTTTTGGCACGCCCATTAAGAAAATATTAAATTTTATACAAAATACCTTGTATGACTAAATTACCGTTAATTAAATATTAAATGTGAGGAGTAAGAAAACTTTTTAGGGATATGTACATAAGGGTTATTTTGTAAAAACAAATTGAATTCTTTCTTGATTAAATAAATAGACATTTATTTTGGACCAAAATAAAAAATAAATTGATCACTTATTATAAACCGGAGGGAGTAATATATTGTATATGATCCATTTTCTCTCCCTATACTTCCTTCCCTATTCAACCGAGATTGTGGTAAATTTCGACTAGCAGTATTCTATTTCTTTTTTCCTCTTGTTCGCTTATGCTCTATTTCCATTATATACAATAATATCTCTTCTATTATTTCCATGGCTCTCAGCCTGTTATCAAACCACGATGATTAATTCAGGTGCTATTTTGAACTTCAATTTTTAGGTGAAGTTTATGTGGCAATACTTTAAAGCCTCTCGTTGACAAGTGTCTTAAACAAAATTATGTGACAGTCCTTCTAGAATCTATGAGAAATATGACAAAATACTTTTGAAAAGTGGCAATTGCTTTGCCACGTTCTTTTCCCGTAGCATGTTAAAGCCATGCACATGTGCTTATAAACAGACTCTCAATTGGACAAGAAAATTATCATTAGCAAGACAAAGAAATCCTCCTACTTCTTTCCTTCTAATTTCGATCTTCATCGGCTTTTTTTTTGTTGTTTTCCTTCTCAAAGTTTAGTAGTTTAATTTCTTTTGTTCCCCTCTTTTATATAGCTGAGTTTGTAATATTTAATTTATCTGATTCTTGTATCATCTAAATAAATAGAGATGGGCTTGTTTAATCCTGGGAAAATATTTCACATTGCTGAAATAGTTTCTTAGGACAATGCCCAACACGACTCAAGTCAAATCGTGTATCTTCTTACAAATAATATTATTGCAGTATTATTATTATTATCGTTATTTTCCGGTGTCATTTTCCTACAATCTAAGAAACTAGAGCAAGTAATACTACTACGGATATTTTTGATGGTGCTACCTATTTTGGTATTGTCTCCGCTGCTACTGTTCCAGCTGTTCTGCTAGATATCCATGGTGTTGCAAATACGTTATTGCAGCCACAACTTTGGCAGACACTAATGTCAAAACACTGGTATGTGAATAGACATGGTTACATATCCAATGCTAATACTAAAACCTTCAAGAAAAATGCACCTCAATGCAATTGGGATAAATGATAATCTCACTAAGTCAAAACTAAATTTGACTAAAGCGGATTATATAATTGTTGCAGTCATATCCCAAATAAATAATGTGGCCAATTTGAGAAATTGAGTGATAGACTCTGGTGATACTAGGCACATTTGTACAGACAAAAATGAACTTTTGTCTTACACCCATATTAAGGAAGGAGAAGAAACTATTTATCTTGGTGACTTAAGGACAACTCGTGTTCTTAAGAAAGGAAAAATTCTTCTCAAACTCACATCTGGTAGAACTCTAGCATTGACTGATGTATTGCATGTTCCTAATATACAAACCAATTTGGTTTCTGTGAGATTATTAGGAAAAGTTGGAGTGAAGGTTTCTTTCGAGAATGATGAGGTCGTATTGACCAAAAATAATATTTTTATGGCCAATGGATATTATAACCATGGTTTATTTATTCTTAATGTTTCTGATACTAGATATGAAAATACATTTTCTTCTGCTTATATGGTTGAGTCAATTTCTTGTGGCATGCTAGACTAGGACATGTTAATGTCACGTATATAAAGAAAATGCAGTCACTAGGATTAATATCTGGTTTAGACTCAAATAATATTAACAAGTGTGAAATATGTGTTGAAGCTAGAAGTACTAGAAAGACTTATTTTTCCGTAAATAGAAAAACTGAATTGTTATCTTTAATTCACACTTATTTAGGCGACTTGAAACAGACTATGACCAGAGGTGGTAAAAGATATTATGTGACTTTTATTGAAGATTTTTCAAGATATACTAAGTTGTATTTGCTTAGAAATGAAGATGATGCATTTAATGCTTTTATTTCTTATAAAACTGAGGTTGAAAATCAACTTAGTAAAAAAATCAAGAGAATTAGATTAGGTAGAGGTGGAGAATATCTATCTTTAAATTATTTTTGTGAAAAGAATGGAATAATTCATGAAGTAACTCTGCCTTATTCACCTGAGTCAAATGGAGTAGCTGAAAGGAAAAGTAAAACATTGAAAGAGATGATGAACTTTATGTTAGTTAATTCTAATGCTCCTGATAATTCGTGGGGTGAAGTTATTTTATATGCATATCACTTACAAAATAGAATACCATAAAAAAGAACTAACAAAACTCCGTATGAATTGTGGAGGGGTTATAAACCTAACTTGAAATATTTAAAAGTGTGGGGGTACCTTGCTAAAGTTATTTTGCCTAAACCTAAGAAGAGAAAAATAGGTTCTAAAACTGCTGATTGCATGCTTATAAGATATGCTGAATATAATGTTGCATATAGATTTCTTGTTTTAAAAATTGATGTGCTTGATTGCAATACTATAATTGAGACCAAAAGAATGTTGAGTTTTTTTAATATATTTATATGTTGTATGATAAAATTTCTCATACACATGTTAAAACAAATAGTGAAATTACCTCTACTAAGGAACTGAGAAGGAGAAAAAGGCCTAGAAAAGAATATTTTTCTTATGGAAATGATTTTCAAACTTTTCTTTGTCGATAATGAACAATCAACTTATTTCGAAGCTATATCTTCTTCAAAATCTAATTATTGGAAAGAGGCAATAAAAATTAAAATTAATTCTATTAAGAAAAATAATACATGAATTTTAACTGATTTACCTCCTGGTGCAAAACCTATTGGTCGTAATGGATTTCTAAAAAGAAATTTAACCCTGATGGATCTTTAGATAAATATAAAGCTCGGTTAGTAGCTGTCGCGCCCCCTTTTATCCTCGCAGAATCGGGTTTATGACATTGGTTGGGACAACTCGTTCCTTTTGGGAAAGGGATTTGCATATTTTGAAGAGTCGCCACCTAACTATTTTAACGGTGCGTTAGGGAACCTAAGGGGTTCAATGACAACTACGTTACTAAACAGAGATTGGGTAAGGACTTGAAATTATCCTAAGAGGAAGGTGTTAGGCACCCCTCAGGATCCACAAGTGTGGTTCCTTCCCAAATGGTTTCGTGAATTTGTATAGTTAGCAAATAACAAGTAAAGGCTCAAATAAGAGGGGATTTAAGTCTTAAACATGCAGATGTTTGAAAATAGTAAAGGAGATTAGACTTTGAAAAGGATTACGAGCTAAGCATATAAAAGGTGTCATGGGTTTATAATAATATGGATTACATCAATGCAATACCCAGTAATCACTCCTCGAAGAGGGATACACGTGGTATTAGCGCACCGGTCATCATATCCATATTCTACCATTCCCACCCCGTAAGGTTATTAAAAATGAGTGTTAGTCCCGGCCTCTATTACATGTTGTTACCCGTCCCTTCCTATCAGTCCCGGAGAAAATAAGGACCTCCTATCCTAAAGGGAAGTGCTAGGCAGACCCTCAAGTTTTAAAGGTAAAAATTCTAGGGCGACAGATAACAAAATAAGTAGGACTGCAGATAAAGGGAAAGCATAGAAAGCAGATAAAGGTTCAAGTATTCCTCCACACACAGTACACATAAACAGCATGTCTCATACACAATTAAGGTACATATTAGTTCAGAATCCTAAAGCATAGTATCTAGGTGATAACACAAAGACAGATTTATTGCATAACTCAGAGAGGAAGTCTTAATCAGGCTTGTCTACTGGTTTTAAGCATGCTGACAGTTAAACATGATCACAAAGACAGTTCTGGTATTTTTTTTTTTTAAGTTAATTACCTAAGGCTTGCCTAGGTGTGGGACAGTGTATACTAATTATCTGAATTGTTAGAGGGACTGTTGCAAAGTATTACCTACACATGCTGTTCTAGGTTGTTTAGAACACATAATTGTTGCCAGTTTTTTTAGAGAAACTGAGTGAAATATTTTATACCTTTTACATGCACTAGTAGTTAGACAAGGTGTTGTTAAGCGAGTACGAATGAAATCCTAAAATATGGTATCAAATGCATAGAGATGCAGAACGATGCAGAATCAGAAGCCTAAACATGATCTCTAAATGAACAAATATTTCATTGTTTAAACATGGTTCATGACAGGTTTATTAGTGTTTTTTATCCTAAACAGGATCTCTAAGTGTACATGGCAGTGTAGAGGTTATTAGCACATTTTAGCACAGGATTTTCGAAATGAGATGCCAATAAATGCTGAAAACAGTAAGTGTAAGACCTAGGGAACATGGTCTCTAATGCATGATCTTGTACATATGAGTCATAAACATGATTTCTACTGCGCAAATAAGGAATAAAACCTAATAGCACGGTTTCTACCCTTCAACAGCTATAGCATGTATTTTTACCCCTCCCTTTTCACTAGCCATCCCGAAAAAGTTGTATACACAATTATTACAGGCATTTGCACGAATTACATAACTGAATAATGAAAAGAAGAAGTTATACTATAGGGAGCCTACTAATAGGCCCAGAATCTCCAGAATGCCTCATTCCCATTCTATTCACAACCTTTCACATGATCCAGGTGTGTCAGAGTTCCCTAAGGATCTCAAGAGATCCCGGGCGGTGCTCACACCCAGATTTCATAGCCAAGATAGAGTAAGTGCAATGTGGAATGGCCAGCCTCTGTGTGTCAAGGTTCAGAGGGAGCTCAAGGGTCCCAAGGCAATGCTCATGCAGAAGGGGCAGAACTTAAGGGGTCTAAGAGTAAAGTGAAAGTGCTCACAGGTTAAGTAAGAAAACGGTTTTGAAAAGGGTAAGTAGGAAAACAGTTTTGAAGAGGGAAACTTGATTGGAATAGTTTTATAACAAAGAAGTTTAACCATCAAAAGGGGCAGGAACACCAAGTTCAACATCACACAAAGGACCAGGAATAGTCCAACAATCACAAGCAAGGGTAATGGGATTTGAGGGACAAATACAGAGCAAGTAAGGGTAAGCATGTAGCAGGCAGAAACACATATAGACATGCAATCAGAAGCTCCTAAGGGTTCAGAGGATCAGGGGTACAGTAAAGTACTGGATTAGATTAATCTATCAATACCAGAAACCTAAGACCATGATCAAACTAATGTACCAGTCATAGGCATGGGGATTCACATAAGAAGTAGGTGCTAAGTATACAAAAACATGTTGGTCATTGACAAGTAAAGCATAACTTAACAGGTAGAGGGGATTCAGGATCTTAATTACATGTTGAACAACAGAACAGTAAATAGAAGCAGATTAGGAACACAGTAAATTGAAACACTAATAGAAACATGTTGTTTTGAGGACTGAAATATGAATTAGAACATACCATTGAAGTGAAAAAAGCATAAACATAAATCAGAAAGAGGAGAGGCATAGTAGTTAGCCTTGGCTTGCAGTCGACTAACTTGGAATAGTAGCAAGTAGCACAGAAGAGAGAATACAGAGAAAGTTTTAGTTGTGAGAGAGAGAGTTGAACAGATAAGTCGTTCGTGTGTGTGCCATGGAATGAATAGATTATATATATAGTTTGAAACTAGGTGAAAATAAGGTAATAATTAGACTGCCCAGTA
>ML333770.1:762-46336 GCA_005239505.1 Nicotiana paniculata
CAAGGAAAGGTAATGTTGTTGACCTCTATGTTAGAGTAGTGGATTGTGAATAAAGCATGGTATATGTGAGTCAACTATTGAGGCGAGGATGTCACACCTGTGTGCTTGAATTGTTTTAAATATTCTTGGTATAACGTGTTAAGAGATTTGCTTAATAAGTTGTGTACATGAGTGTAGTTTGATTGCTCGAGGACGAGCAAATGTTTAAGTGTGGGNCGAGCTAAATGGATGCAAATACGTTGAAAATACGCTTGAGAGGCGAAGAGGGAACACCCTGGCCTTATCCGGGGCATTTGCCTCCTAAATCCAGGCCTGGCCTGGCCTTATCTAGGCCTTAGAGCCAAAACGCATGGTCTCCTGGTTCTGGTCAATTTCGAGTTTTGACGAGTTTAAGTGTTTCCCGGTTGAAATAGAAGTCTCCTACACGTTTAGGGTTTGTCCTAAACTTATAAATAGACCCCTAAAACACAACTACAGGGAGAGATTCGAGATTAGAGTGGATACGGACGGCAAAACATCAATTTGTACATATTTTCTTCATTACTTTGTAGTTTAATTATGCAAGTTATTTTAGATTTGATTCTTTTGAACATGTTTAGCTAATTTTTGGTAGAACCCGTTGGGGAATAAACTTATTGTGATATTAATATAGCTTTGATTGGTTGATTAAACTCTATTTGTTCAACTACGTTCTTGTTGTAGTTGATTGAAGGGCCCTCAATTAGCTGTGCCTATTTATTATGTATCTACTTGAGAGAGAGTGCATATTTAGGTAATTGTTTGAACAACACCACTCCCAGAGTATAGACGAAAGTCATAACCGAGGGTTTAGAGGTTGGATTAGAGATAACGATACTTCGGGTGCAATCTAAGTGAACTGTAATGCAATCTAGCTAGCGTAACTTGAGAGAGTGCGTCTAGTAAATTATCATAATTACTTGAGAGAGATTTATGGTAGATAGAGTGTTCATGATTGATAGAAACAACTAATCAAGCTATATGAAGTATCCGAGAAGTAAATTCACCGACGGGGGAAACCATAACCTTAGATCTTTATTACAATTGTTTACACCTTAGCGTAGTTAATCTTTAGTTTTAATCTTTAGTGTTAGTAATTTAAATAACCTCAAGTGACAGTTGAGTATTCTAACAGCTTGCTTGATACGTAAAATCCCTGTGGGATCGACTCTGGGCATAATACCCCGGATTATATTTGCAACGCCTGCTTAGTCTTTTATTAGACATAGTTGAGCGTGATCAACCGGTTCGTGAGTGAGAAAGCATATCACAAGTTCAGGAAGTGGTGGCCTCAGAGGTCACTTACATTGGAGAGGGTTTTCATTGAGCGAGACCTTCTACCCCACAACCCAAACGTCAAGAGGCACTTCAACGAGAGAGTGGGGTGGAAGTTCTTCACCAGCAACCTACTAGAGGCCAATGAGTTTTTGGTCAAGGAGTTCTATGCTAATGTCGCCCACATCAAAAAGGGCACATACTTGACCAAAGTCCGCAACAAGAAGATTCTATTTGATGGAAAAGCTCTTAATGACTATGCTGGGTTCAATGATGAAGATGAGTCCCTGTATCTGGAGAAGGTGGGGATGGATGAGTTAGCCCGCCCTTGGCTTGCTTCAGTGATTGCTATTCCTGGGACCAACCCAGCTTGGTTGACACCAGGGGTCCCTATCTACAGGAACACTCTGAGCTTCGAGGCGAAGGGACGGGCCACATTTGTATGCAGAAGGATCCACCCCACTACTCATGACAGTGACATGCTAGTATCCTGGGCTATTATTGTAGGGACTATCATGGAAGGTTTCCCGATCAATGTCGGGAATATTAGAGCTAGGGTAATCACCAAGGCGATCGAAAAGGATGAGAGGTCATATTCCTTCCCAAACTTCCTCACTATGTACTTCGAGGATCAGGGAGTAGAGGGAAGGGATTATGACACCAAAGTGAAGCCGAAGAGGCCGTTTACCTGGTACAGCCTGTAGGGTCGGGACAACTCCAAATCCAAGAGCAAAGCCACCACTTCCACTGGCCAGTCTGAAGAGCCAGGGGTGGTGGCCACAGGTTTCGAGCCATCCACTGCTGAGGGTTCATCTACTTCCATGCCACATCCTCCCTCTAGACCTTCTGCCTCTATCCCTAAATCAGTTCCTTCTTCTTCACCATACCCTCAGACTACTCTAAGGGTAAACCAGACATTGCTCGGCATCAACAATTGGCTGCAGGTAGCTTCATCAAAGCTCTCTTCCTTATCTAGTGCCATAGTAACCCAGGTAGCACCAACCTAGATCCAGATGCCTCGATCATTGAAGGAAATTTTGAAGAGTCTAGTTGACAACCACAGGAAGATTCTGGAGTCCATGGGAACTCATGAGAAGGAAATCAAGTCCCTAGGTAAATAGGTAAGGAAGATGAGGAAGAGCCAGGATGACTTGATGAAGGAGGTGGCTAAGCTCACTACAGCGGGTGATATCCCTCTTGATCTCCTCATGAGAGAGCCTGCCCTTATAGCTCAGACAACGCAGCCATCACAGGTACCAGAGCAGCAGGATATCAGTGAGCTAGTGAGGAGGGTGGTGATCCCCCAGACTGAGGATATCAGTGAGCTAGTTAGGGAGTTTTCTTTACTCTCTACCCTTCCCCTATTCTATTTCTGCTTTTAGCATTAAGGGCAATGCTAATTTTTAATTTGGGGGGGGGGGGGGGGGGGGGGGGGGGGGGAGGGGGCGGTGGCGACCTTATTTTGATGATATTTTGATGATGATTGGTTTGTAATAACTCTTGATACTATTTTCCTTTCTTTATTTTCTACTTCTCGTACTTTATTTTCGTACTTTTTATCTTTGGTATGTATATATAAAGTTACCTTTCCATGTATATATTCATTCCCCTTTTATGTATATTCGTCTCAATCCCTTATTGTACATATTCATTTTACTTTATGTATTTTTACTTTATAACTTCTTTTATAATTTTCCTTAATAGTTTAGCTTCTTATTTCCTTTAGTAGCTTCTTTTTGAATTTATAGCTTCTTTTTACTTTTTCGTAATCAATAAGCCTTTGGTTTTCTTAATGCCATGGTTCTTTCCAAGGGTAGAATTTGTGTGAACCGTGTGACTCTTCCCTACGATGGATGGCGTGACGACCTTCTTAAGGGATTGAGTCTATTTTTTTTCTTTTTTGTTTTTCTTTTATATGGTAGTAATGAATAAAAGTGACTCAAGTAAGCTTCACTTAGAACTAGCATATTTACCTTCGACCTCATGGTTAGAGACAAGTTGAAACAAGACTAGCTCTAGTTGTGACCCTCAGAATCTTGGGTTGTCTAAAACCGTCATCAAGTGGTGTCTGTGGCCATATGTGAGTTTTCAATCGAAGCTAGGGTTGTTGTGGGCCCTCGACTCTATTCTCTTTAACAATCCAGTGGCTTGAGAGGTGAGGTTTTGAATTGCAAATCCAAGTTTCGTGCCAACAAGTCTAGAACTTGCCCCAAATGTTTTTCTAGGCGAAATTCTCAGTGTAGCTCGACTTGAGAAGTGATTATAGGCCTCCTTGGTCCCATTTGAATTTGAATACTTCCATATCCTACCATGATAATATCCTTAGTCAACCTTTTTTAGCCTAAGTCTTTTCGTTTAATAACCACATTACAAGCCTTCATCCGCTCTATAATGACCCTCTCTTGGCACCCATTCTTTCCTTAGCATTCATGATGAACAATAGTCAAAAACATAAGTTTGGGGGAGAGACAACGAAGTTCAAAGTTATGAAAGGTTCAAAGAACAAAAAGAATTGATGAAAAGGAAAGGCAAAGAAAAGGATGAAAAGCCAAAAAGAAACACGTCAAAAGAAAAGTAAAGGTTGAAAAGGTTCAAGAAAACATGTTTGAAAGGCTTGGAATGATGAGAAAATGAAGAAAATGAGCATCAAACAGAAGAAAGAGAGACAATGTGTCTCTCTAGTTTCCCCAAGGAAGAAGAAAATGACTTGAAGAGTCAAGAAAACATGAGTCGAATTGTGAAAATGGAGTGCTTAAGGAAAGATGATACAATCATAGTTCATTATGTCCGAATTTGATTCAAAAAGCCTTCATTACATCCCGCTAAAGCCCTATAGGATTTCAAGTTGAGTGAGCTTACATCAGTAGTGATTTACATGAGGGTCAAGCCTATGGTACTTAGAGCCGGGCTTGTGACATTCTTTTGAGAGTGATGAGCGCACTTCTTGACAATCCCGGTTTTGAGTGTACATTCAATAAGGTGAAATGGCTCATGTAGAGTAGAGAAGAAAGAGTTTGGGATCTATAGTGACCTACGTGAGAGAGAGTCTCTTTGATGAATTGAGACAACTCTTGAAGCTTTTGTGTCACATTAGATCTATGGAACTCAGAAAGTGATTGCATAATGTTGTCAATAATGCATTTGTGTTGAGGGTAATTGTTAGTCCCAATTCAAGCTTGATGAAGTTACTTTAGGACAACTGATATTCTACCTTCTTTTTCTTGTGGAGGTGGGAATTACCTTGTTTGCTTGAGGACAAGCAAAAGCTTAACTTTGGGGGAGTTGATAACTAGGGATTTTAACCTACTAATTACTCTCTTTTGATTAGGTTTTAGGTCAAAATTGCATTAAGGTATTCGCGAAAACTAACTCAAGGTGCTTACTTGCAGGTGTTGGTCAAAATGAGGCAAATAAGCCAAAACGAACACATAAAGGAGCCAAACTATCAAAAGTTCTAAACTTTAGTGGAGAGCTGTCAGCGCCATTATTACGTTGCAGCGCAAGTTCCTCCACTGAGGCGAATTACAAAGGGTTTCCGTGAACTTAAGGTTCAGAGAGATGAGATTAGACTCAGTTTGGACCACTGACCGCGTCACAAAAGCGCGGGCGTGAAACCATTGGCGCGGCCGCGGAAGAAATTTAATTGTGAGCGGGCAGTTAAGAATCAGAGAACTGGCAACCTTGGGCAAAACATAAAATGCGGTCAGCGTCCATTTACCCGGCCGCGAAGCCACCTAAATACGGAGGCACTAAGAAGTTCGCTGGGAGCGAAATCAATGTTCAGAGAGTCTGCAACTGAGCCAAAATGAAGGAACTCAGTCCGCGAACATTTTACACAGTCGCGAGTAAAGATCATGCAGACGCGATAGCTTTTACGTTGTCCGCGAAATCCGGCCCAGGCCAATCCAAATCTGAAGAAACGCGGTCTGCACTCGTTCTTGCGCGGCTGCGAAAGTCCATTCGCTGAGGCGCCCATTATTTCGCTGAAAGTGGAACCTCCGCAAGGGAATTTTTATCCAGTAATTTTAGCGGTGTATAAATAGATCTTTTTCAAATTTTTAGGTTATCTTATACATTAGGGAGCTCGTGAACAACAACACTTTTCCTCTTTGAGTAATTTTAGAGTAGCTTTAGCTTATAAATTTAGATTTTATTCTTGTAATTACTTTTATGGCTTATAATTCATCTCCATCTTTAATTTCTACCTTAATTATGAGTAGCTAGACCCATTAGCTAGGGTCGTGACCCAACCCTATTGCGGGTATTTAATGGGTCTTCAATTATAGGGCTTATTTGTTTATGTGTTAGTTATATTTAGCTTGTTTCATGATTTATCTATTGAATTGGTGATTGCAAACACTGATTCATGCCTTTTTTACTAGGGATTTTCTTGAGAAAGAGGGTCCAAGTCTAGGTAAAATAGGCTAACAAGGAATTGGGGTGAATTCAAGAGATTGATAGCCCCAATTAAAGGGTTAAACCTAGAGATAGTAATACCCGACTTGAGCCAATTTCACTTGCACTGTTTGAAACCCCAATTAGGCTTGAGAAAGCCAATTCGGGCAAGGTCACCCATACTACCGAGAGGTATAGGGTGATTAATTGAGTGTGAGGTTATATCATAATCCCAGATACAACAAGTTTGTCCTAAATTCTAGATCCCATTAGATACTCCCCTAGGTGTAAGTCGCTTCCCTAGTGTCCTTTGTCAATTGATAAAACCCTTACAAAAACATTGTACTTAGTTTATTTTCTGCACTAATAGCAATATAATTAGAATAGAATCAACCCACTCATGGTTAGAAGTGTAATTAAAGAAAACGCACACAATTAGATTAGATAGGAATCCAATCCCCAACCAATTCTAACTACCTGTGGAAATCGATCCCGACCTTTCAGGTAAAAGCTACATCGACCAGTCCTTGCCATTATATAGTGGTGCAGGGTTGGAGCCGATCAGTACCTAATGGAATCACTTGATGAGTTTCGTTCTATCAACTTGCCTGCCATTATGATTGAACATATGTAGAAAGTGGCAGCTTTCAAATATGGGAACCATGGGCTTCCATATGGCTTTCTTCTCACGCATGTCTTCAAGTTTTTCGATGTACCCTTAGGGAATCCCAAGATGGGGACCAGGAAACAAACCTTCTCAAAAACTACACTGGAAGAATGTGAATGTATTGAAAACGTTGGGGGAGTGGGGAGCACTTCGACGATCTCTCAGCTCATCAACGCCCAGAATAGTGCACAGAGGAGATCAGGAAGCTAAAGGCAAGGAATGTCATTCTTGAGACTCAGCTTAGTCAGGTTGTAGCAGCACCGGAATCTTCTAGCTTCTCCAGTGAAGAAGTTGCTCGTCTGTCTAAAGAAAATGCTGAGCTCAGGAAACATGTGGAGAACCTGAGAGAGAAACTGCTCGAAGAGCAAATGTCCGCAAATGCTCGGATGGATCTTGTTCTCAAGACTCTTGTTGCCTCGTCCAAGCCTTCATCCTCCAGTGCCCCCTAAGAAAATCTTTCAGTGATCAGTGTCAAGTTTCTATCTTTGTTTTGGTGACTTGTGGTAGTTATTTTTGTTTTTTTTATGTGGATGGATTTCACCAGTGCTGCTCCCGCCTTCAAAAATCAAAATGTGCCTTTGCTGTAATGGCAAAGGCTTATGTTTTATATATCAATGAAGAATTTTTTTTGCTGTTAAGTGCTTGTCTCTTTTCTATCATGTTGTGTGCACATATGTGGCATGGGTTAGCTAGGCTAGACTTCTTTATGTTGATTGCTTGCTTGTTTATTTTTAATGATGCCAAAAGGGGGATGATGCAGGGGGATCTGATTCAAAAGAAAGTATAGAGTCAGGGGGAACTTCTGATTTTCCTGGTACTTTATCTAGTTTATTGTGCTCTACAATTGTTGTTAATTTTTAATAGTTTGTCATCATCAAAACAGGGGGAAATTGATGAGTTTAAAGTATCTTAGATTTATGTTTTGATGATCTAACAAACTTATTGTCAAGAACTAGATAAAAGACCTGATGCACACTTGGTATGTTTATCCATCAATGGACTCAAGCTAATGTGAGTTGTATGACTTCAGACAGAAAAGAATCAACTCAGGGACCTGATCCCTTGGAGTTTTCCTGACAGCAGTACGAAGTCAACTCTACATATGGAAAGTGACTGCCTGCACTGTACACGCTACAGTGCAGAAACAGTGCAACAGTCACTTCCCATTAGGAAGGGCTTTTTACCAACCAAGTGTTTACATCATCTATGTGATGTCATCCAAAGCATATTAACAAAAATCATTACAACAAAACATTACTTGAACACTTGTGAGATTACTAAAGCATTCAAGATCTGATCATAGAGCATTGAAGTCACAACTGTATCAAGAACAAAGTGCAACACTACTACGGACCAGTTCCATAACAAGTCTTGTGTATGTCCTTAGTTGAGTGGTATCTTTGTATTTGTTCTTCATTGTATTATGATTATTTAGAAGCTGTAGTTAGGAACCTCAAAAATCATAAACTCGTAGAGTTTGTGTCGTGACTATAGTTAGTCATGAGTTAAAGTCTTTGTAATAGGTGTATTGCAAAGTGGCTTGGAATAGGTGTATTGCAAGTTAGTGAGGGATTAAGAGTTTAATTCCTAGGTTGCAATAGGTTGTAATCTAAAGTTTGCTCAGTAGTGAAGTTGAAATTCTACCGGTGTAGGTCGTGGTTTTTTATCCCTTGAGCAAGGATTTTTCCACGTAAAAATCTCATGTGTCATTTACTTACTGTTACGTTAGTTAGTACTGTGGGAACTGTTACAGGACCAGGTCTCTATACAGTTTTGGTGGACTCATATATTCTATCAGGATATAGTATAAATTATTAATTAGTACTTAATTTTTATCCGAACACTAACTAAACCTGATATTTAAGGCTTTGGGTTCTCCATTTGAAGTTAAAATGATTTGGAGAAACTGAAATTTCTTCCTTATTTATTTTCCTTAAAAAAATTATAAGCCAATATTTGGTAGAGTATTCATTACATATCCAAATGTATAAAGTGTTGCAGTAATTGAACAATTTTTTTTATTTTTTCATAGAACATACAAGAAAACATCCAATATATGTATGTATATATATATATATATGTATGTATATATATATATATATATATATATATATATATATGTATGTATGTATATATATATATATATATATATAACATGATAAGAAAGAAAATAATATTTACATTAATACATTTGGGATCACCAATCACTTGCAGATTGTAGTTGGTATTGGAAGAAGATCAATAGACTAAAACATAAAATGGCTCAATGGTACAATGAGAATATACTTACACCTTGACTGGAAATGGTTCCTATTCTGTTTCAAGAAGTTATAATGCAATGCTTGGTCATATGTCAAGATGTTGGAAAATGAATTTGATATGGAGTGGAGTTATGATACCCAGGCACATGTTTGTATTGTGATCAGCAAACCAGCAAAAATTGCAAACTAAGGAGAGACTTCTGCAGATGCACATTCCTATCACAGGAGATCCTGGATGTTGTATGTGTGAACTGGGTGTGTTAGAGTCTCACCAACATCTGTTTATTGATTGCAGTTAGGTGAAGTCCATGAGGGGAGCACTGGCAAGGTGGTCAGACATCAATCTACCAGACATGGCAATACCTGAGACTTTGCAGTGGATTAGAAGGAGACACTGGAAGCAATTTCGGAAGGAAGTAGTATCAACAATAATAGGTGCAATAGTATACCATACTTGGCAAGCTAGCAACTGGAAAATTTTCAAACAAATCAACTTGAAAATGGAATTATGTATTGGTCAAATCAAGAAAGAGCTCACAGAAAGGCTGAGAATTCATGCGAAGTCCAAAAAAGCAAGGCATTCTCCAATATTGATACAAAGATTGTGTAGTTAGATTGTGTAGAAGGTCTCTTTTCTAGTTCGAATTCATTTATCTAGTCAGATGTATTTGAGATTATGATGTTAAATACAGTTAAAACCGGGCCCACCCGATTTTACTGATTAATCGAGACAAGGGGAATGGATCGAGGATCGGCCCAATGATATATCAGACCGAGGCATGAGGATAAAGCACCAAGTTCGGGATTCAAGGTACCTGTCGAGATCGAGACCAGTAGTGATCGAGACCAAACGGGATAAACATCGAGCAAGATCGAAGATAGCATAATAACAGAAAAGCGATATATCCGTGACTGGTCGAAGATCATAGAAGAAATCTCGGAACGGATCAAATCAAGAACAATTATTTAGCTAATCATTAGATTTCCTTCTGTAATTAGAATTGTATCATATGTAGAATTCCTCTACTATATAAAGGGGGTTCTAATCATTTATAAACTATCTTATTCTCTCATATCAAAGTAACATAATACTCTTTCTCTATAAAATTCTCTTGTTCATCAGCTTATTTCATATTTCATAATTTATTTCTCAGTTAGTTCGAGGGTGTCCAACTCGACGGCTGAATTGCATCTCAATACTAGTTTGCCTTGTTTTATTGTTAATTTTTATTATTAATCATCGCATTTATCAATTGATATTAGGTGAAATCACGTGTCCTTAAAACCACATATTATTTCATTGTTATCCGATTTTAAGGGTAAACAGTTTGGCGCCCACCGTGGGGATAAGGATAATAGTGATTGCCTGGTATTAATTCTGATAACACACATTACTTTACACTTGTTCTCGTAAGTATTTTTGATTTCAGGATCAGCATGTCGAGCTCACAAGCAATACCCACACACGCCGACAACGACCTTGGTTTTCATGGAGAAAACGACAATATATCCGCTCCAGGGATCGAAGTACCTCAGGATGGCCTCAAGGGAGTACCAATTACAAATCCCGTCGACATTAGTTCCCATGTCGCCCTAAATGCAAATCTAGGCGTCGATCCCAAAAATAGCATCCGCAGGGAAGTTCGATCAGGTGGTCGAGGTACGCAGAGCAGAAAAAATGGTGGATTCTGCCTTCACCTGATATTTTAAATGTTACAAGCTCAACAAGTTGCTATAGCGCAACTATAAATTCAGAACCGTGCACCTAGTGGGGTCGAACCCGAGCCCTCACTAGAAGCTGTTCACAGGGCCGAACATGTACCGGAGAGGTCGAATGCCAACGAATCGAGGTTTAATCCCACCATTATGAAAATACTCGAGGAGCTCACAAAGCGAATCGAATCGGGGGAAAGAAGATCGGGGCAAATGAAAAAAAGGTAGAAACATACAACTCCTGAGTTGACCAAATATCGGGGGGACCACCGATTCTGAAGGGTTTGGATTCGAAGAAGTTCGTGCAAAATCCTTTCCCCCCAAGCGCAGCTTCTAAGACCATCCCGAAGAAATTCCGCATGCTAGAAATCCCCAAGTATAATGGGACCACCAACCCTAATGAGCATGTCACTTCTTATACATGCACAATAAAGTTGAATGATATAGAAGATGACGAGATTGAGTCTGTTCTGCTGAAAACGTTTGGGAAAACATTATCGAAAAGGGCGATGATATGGTACCACAATTTGCTGCATAATTCCATTGATTCCTTCGCCATGCTTGCAAATTTCTGCGTCAAAGCACACACCAGAGAAATAAAGGTCGCGACTCGGAAGTCGGATCTCTTCAAAGTGAAATAGAAGGACAACGAAATGTTAAGTGAATTTGTATCTCGGTTCCATATGGAACGCATGGACCTACCCCCGGTCGCAGATGATTGGGTTGTCCCAGCCTTTACTCAAGGTTTGAATGTATGAAGTTTGGTAGCATCACGACAGCTAAAGCAGAATTTAATTAAGTATCCAGTCATGACCTGGGCCGATGTGCATAATCGGTACCAGTAGAAAATCAGAGGAATGTGCGTAGACTATAAGGACTTAAACAAAGCATGCCCTAAGGATTCCTTTCCTTTTCCGAATATCGATCTCATGATCAATGCCACGGCCGGCCACGAGATCTCCAATTTTCTCGATGCCTACCTCGGGTATAATCAAATATAGATGAACCCAGAGGAGCAAGAAAAGACTTCATTTATCACTAAATGCGGCACCTATTGTTATAACATAATGCCGTTCGGACTACAAAATGGTGGTTCAACTTATCAACGCCTAGTAAATCGAATGTTCAAAGAAAAAATAGGTAAATCAGTGGAAGTTTATATTGATGACATGTTAGTTAAGTCCCTGCGAGCGGAGGACCATTTGAAACATTTCCAGAAGACCTTCGATATACTAAGAAAATACAACATGAAGCTCAACCCGGAGAAGTGTGTGTTCGGGGTCGGCTCGGGCAAGTTCCTCAGCTTTATGGTATCAAATCATGGGATCGAAATCAACCCCAAAAAAATCAAGGCCATCGAAGATATCACGGTCGTGGATAAGTCAAGGTCGTACAAAGATTAAAAGGGCGCATAGCCACGCTAGGTCGATTCATTTCGAGGTCCTCAGATAGCAGTCACCGGTTCTTCTCACTACTTAAGAAGAAGAGCAATTTTGCATGGACCCCGGAATGCCAGCAAGCCTTAGAAGAACTAAAACGGTATCTGAGGAGCTCGCCACTTCTTCACACCCCGAAAATGGACGAGCAACTCTACTTATATTTAGCGGTTTCAGAAATAGCGGTAAGTGGATCCTAGTTCGAGAAGAGCAAGGTACACAATTCCCTGTTTATTATGTTAGTCGAACCTTGGGTGAGGATGAGACCCGATACCCAAACTTAGAAAAGTTAATGCTTGCTTTAATAAGCCTCTCTAGGAAATTAAAACCATATTTTCAGTATCACCTAATTTGCGTTTTGACTACCTATCCCCTTCGCAATATTTTGCACAAACCCGAACTGTCGGGTCAATTGGACAAATGAGTCATCGAGATCAGCGGGTACGATATCGAGTATCAACCCCGAATATCCATCAAGTCTCAAATATTGGCAGACTTCGTGGCCGACTTCACGCCATCCCTCGTACCCGATGTTGAAAAGGAACTATTATTAAAATCGGGTACATCATTGGGGGTGTGGACCCTCTTTACAGACGGCGTTTCGAACGTGAAGGGGTCCGGGCTAGGCATCGTTTTGAAGCTGCCCACAGGTAATACAATTAGACAAAAATGAGGCTGAGTATAAGGCAATGATTGCAGGTCTCGAGCTGGCTAAAAGTTTGGGAGCAGACGTCATCGAGGCCAAATGTGATTCCCTACTTGTGGTAAACCAAGTCAACAGAACTTTCGAGGTCCAAGAAGACTGAATACAGAGGTACTTGGATAAACTAACTACATGTGGCTCTAAATCGATTTAAAGAATGGACCTTGCAGCACGTACCTCGGGAATAGAACAGCGAGGCCGATGCCCTTGAAAACTTGGGGTCATCAGTCGAAGATGACGAACTTAGCTCGGGGATTGTCATACAACTTTCGAGATCAGTGATCGAAGAAGGACATGCTGATATAAACTCTACGAGTCTGGCCAGGGATTGGAGGAATAAGTATATCGAATACCTAAAGAACGGGAAGCTTCCATCGGATCCTAAGGAATCGAAGACTCTACGCACAAAGGCAACAAGATTTACTTTGGCCGATGATGGAACACTATTTAGGAGAATGTTCAATGGATCATTGGCGATATGTTTGGGACCAGGAGACACCGACTACGTCCTACGGAAGATTCACGTAGGCACTTGAGGAAATCATTACGGTGCCGAGTCATTGGTTCACAAAGTTATTAGAGAAGGGTATTATTGGGCTGATATGAAAAAGGATACAAAAGTGTTCGTTCGGAAGTGCGACAAATGTCAAAGGTATGCGCCAATTATTCACCAGCCCGGGGAGCAACTCTACTCAGTCTTATCCCCATGGCCGTTCATGAATGGGGAATGGACACCGTCGGCCCTCTCCCATCGGCCCTAGGTAAAGCCCAATTTATTTTGCTATGGCTGATTATTTATTTAAGTGGGTTGAAGCATAGGCTTTCGAGAAAGTCAGGGAAAAAGAAGTCACAAACTTCATTTGGGACCACATTATATGTCGATTTGGATGCCTGCCGAGATTGTGGGCGATAATGGATGTTATACCCCATTATAAACTAGTTATACTAAGGTACAACATATAGGAAATTTCGGGTTTGATTAAAGTAAAAGAGTCGCCACCTAATTATTTCTAAGATGAATTAGGACACCTAAAGTTGATTAAAGTGATATTCAAAAGTAAAACTTCATTAATGGTCTACTTAACCTAAAGATTCTAGGTATGGTTCAAATTATCCTAACAAGAAGGTAATATAACTCATTAAGATCCATAAAGATGGTTGACCGACCGGAATAAATTTAATTAAGGCTAAGAATAGGTGTTCAAAAGTCATTTTAACTTTTAAAACTATCATATTCAGTTTTGACTACTTCTAGATACCAAAGGAAACTAATTTTAAAGATAGCACCGATTTTGGTCCTCAAAGCTTATAAAAAGGAATCCAAATTTTACAATCAGACATGAGGCTTGAAAACTTGCAACTCAGCAGACAAAGTAACTGATATGGTCTTTGATTTTAAAGTCTTAATTCTAAATGATGCATTCTATTGTGATAAAACTAAAATCCTTGTTAGTAAGAGATATCAACTTCATAGAAGTAAAACTCAGTTACCAGATAGCACGTCTAGGTTCGATATACAGCTGAAAATAAACTCGTTAGAATGTAGTTTACTATCTTTAATAGAAAGAAAAAATTACAAAAGCATACCATGTAAACATTCAAATGTATTATATATCCTAACAGGGAACACAAATGTCAAGCAAGTCCGAGATTATATGACGTTCATGGCATATAAGCGATTAGAAAGGTAAATATACTTCAGTCGAATAACACTACAAGATGCTAAAAATTAATTTCATTAAACCTGGACAGAATACTAAAGAGTCTGTTCTAGATTTCTCGTCTACGAAATTTAGTCAGGACAGGCGCGCGATAAATGACCAAAATACTTTGTCACCCCAATTTATTTTTAAAAGAGACATGCATGTAAGTCTTGTGGGTATTGATATCTAAGCTTCGAAAATAAGACTAAAGTCAGATTTCTTTTCATTAATCAAATACAAAATACATTGTTACTTAAAAGTAAACATCCTCCCGTTATTCGGTACACTCATGCGAATAAAACAGTAGATTAAATCTACATTTCATGTCACTTATGCTATGCCGATTTGTGCACTTTCTTCCATTTATAAACATAGTTATAGATACAAACTAAAGTGTAATCTTAAACTAAGCATCTAAAAAAATCACATAATATACTGAGCTCTATCTGACAGGACATTCCAAAAATAAGTTCTCCTAAAATCTTGATTCTTATAGGGATTAAACACATGTTACTTAATGTATTAGCTAATGAAAATGCATATTTTTGTCAATATAGAAAATTAAAAAGATGAAGAACCGAGATTGCTTCAGATAAATGCCTAAAATGGCAAGAGCCTTTATTGTAATTTGAGACTTGATATTCTGTGAAATATGGGGTGGGAAAGAGACGGTGTAATACGCCAAAGCGACTGCGAAAAACAATTGCACAAAATTGATATGATCAAAATCTGCCAGGCTAAGAAATGGTGGAATTTTGTGGAGAAAAGGAAACGTAGGGGTGGTGGCTGTTTAGGAGTAAGAAATGAAATGTAAAACTTAATTTACCTCTTACATCTAAGTGAACAGAAATTGTTGGATAAAATAAAGTAATGGTTACGATTAACTAAGATTTAATTCCTGAAGTAGGCTAGGCAAGGCTTTAGGCCAGCTATGTCCGAACTCGAGATTTTATGGACTTCCCCTTTTCCTTATTTAATTTATTGGGCTTCTAAATAGAACAATATTTTCATAAGTTAATTAAAGCATTTATAAGCTTTAGCAAAATTATAATTTATAGCAACTTAATATAATAATTATGAAATACTACAAAATAACTATTGCATGAAATGTCATAATATTATTATACTAAACTTTTTATAAAGTATAGGATAAACGAAATGTTATTATTTCTCCTAAATAAAGGAAAGTTATATTTTCACAGAAAATGATAATAAGAATTATAACTAGAAAAATAATAATGATAACGATGATGATAGTGATAATAATAACAATATAAAGAAGAAGAATAGTAGCAGTAATAGTCATACTACTACCACTATCACTACTACTACCACCACCACCACTACTACTACTACTACTACTACTACTACTACTAATAATAATAATAATAATAATAATAATAATAATAATAATATATAGCAGTAGTAAATGGAAAAATAATATATAGCAGTAGTAAATGGAAAATAGTTTTGAAAAATAAAGTATTTGATATATTGATAACTTAGACGCTCAAAAAATTAATTGGTAGAAAGAAGGGACACAATTGGATGTCAGCAATGGAAAGCAGTTCAGCGGCGGCAAAGTGACAAAATTTCTCGAGGATCACAAGATTAAAAGTATTCTACCGACACCATATCATCACAGTTGGAACGGACAAGCTGAATCAACAAACAAGACCATTATTCAAAATATAAAGAAAAGATTGACCAACGCTAAGGGGGATGTGACGACTCGGCCGGTCGTCTAAGAATTAACGCACCGATCCCCTGTTAACTATTTTCTCCAAGTCTATTTCTGCTTAATTGAATTGCAAGGACGTTCGATTTTGAGTTTCGGAGAGTTCTGGGATACTTAGTCGCCAAATGAGAGCTTAAGTGTTGGAAAGTTGCCCGTAGTCGGAGCAGTGTGAAGACGGCCTCGGAATGAAAATCCGATGGTTCTGTTAGCTCTGTTAGGTGATTTCGGGGTTGGAAGCGTGTTCGGAATGTATTTTGGAAGTCCGTAGCTCATTTAGGCTTGAAATGCCGAAGTTTGAATTTTTGTAGTTTTCGGCCGATAGGTGAAATTTTGATATCGGACTCGGAATGGAATTTCGAAAGTGACTGCAGGTCCGTAATGTCATTTATGACCTGTGTGCAAAATTTTAGGTCATTCGGACGAGTTTAGACGTGTCGGCATCATATGTGAATTCTAGAAATTTCATAAGTTCTTAGGCTTGAATCTATGCATATTTGATGATTTTGATGTTATGAGATGTGTCTTTAAGGCTCGACCAAGTTTGATTGAAGTATTAGGGTTGGTTGGTAGTTTTGGTTGAGGTCTCGGGGGCCTCGGGTGTGTTACGGGTGTTCAAACAGAAATATTTGGCCTATAAGTCGTTGCTGGTTTTTCTGGTTTTTCTTCAGCTGTGTTTTGCTCTCAGCGATCACAAGGGTTCACCCGTGATCGCATAAGGTAAAAATAAGAGGTCCTGCGGTTGTTCTCTGCGATTGCAATAGAAGTTCTGTGATCGCAGTGTGTTGGAATCTTGGTCAGCGCGATCGCATGACCAGGACCGCAATCGTTTAGCTCTGGGTCCTCAAGGTTCGCGATCGCGTACTGCTTTCTGCGATCGCATAGCATGATTCCAGGCGCGTGTTTCTTTACTCTCCGCGATCGCGACTCCTTGTTTGTGATCGCATATAACAAATGCCTTGGCAGCCTTTTAAAGACCCAAATCCGAGGGTTAGCCATTTTTTTACCAAAACTCAAGCTTGAGGGCTCGGAATTGAGAGGGATTTTGAGGGGTTTTCAGAGGCAACGATTGGGTAATGATTCTAAACTCCTTTTTGCTTATAACCCGAGAGATCCCCCTGCATATTTACTTTGGGACTACGGGATGGTATCCCGAGAGATCCCCCTACGTATTTACTTTGGGACTATGGGATGGTATCCCGAGTGATCCCCTTGCGTATTACTTTGGGACTAGGGGACGGTATCCCGGGCGATCCCCCTGCGTATTTACTTTGGGACTACGGTACGGTATCCCGGGAGATCCCCATGCATATTTACTTTGGGACTACGGGACGGTATCCCAGGAGATCACCCCCTGCATATTTACTTTGGGACTACGGGAGGGTATCCCGGGAGATCCCCCCTGCATATTTACTTTGGGACTACGGGATGGTATCCCGGGAGATCCCCCTGCACATTGATAGTTGGACTACGGGACTGTATTCCAGGAGATCCTTCGGATATGCATATGATGGGGTACGGGACGGTATCCCGAGAGATCCACGGGACAGTTGAGGAAAGGACTATGGGACGGTATCCCCGGAGATCCACCGGACAGTTGAGAAAAGAATTACGGGACGGTATCCCGGGAGATCCTTCGGACATGCATATGATGGACTACGGGATGGTATCCCGGGAGATCCACTGGACAGTTGAGAGAAGGACTACAGGGCAGTATCCTGGGAGATCCTCATTGTTACCATTGTTATTATGCTGTACATAATCCGTGTTTACTCTGTTCTTGTGTTTTTGTTATTGCCTTGTTTGACCTGTCTTATTTCACTGTTGTACTCACTACTACCGCCTGTTTTCATACTGCAAATCCCTATTATATTGTTTGACCTCAGTAGGGCCCTGACCTTCCTCGTCACTACCCGACCGAGGTTAGGCTTGGCACTTACTGAGTACCGTTGTGGTGTACTCATGCCCTTTCCTGCGCATGTTTTTCATGTGCAGATGCAGGTACCTCCACTCAGGCGCACTATCCCCGAGGTTGAGAGATACATCAGAGACTTCGAGGTACAGGAGTCCCTATCTTATTCCAGCTTTTTGTGAAAAGTTTATCCTTCCTTACAACTTTATAGATATTCTGGAGTTAGAGCAGTGTATTATATTTTGTTAGCCTGTGGTTCCCGTGAGTTTCCAGGTTTTGGGGTGATGTTGTAGATTTTCGTACTATTTGGGTTGTATATTCCAAGTGGCGTTTATATACAGTGTTCATCTTCTTTTATTTAATTATTTCGCAAATTATGTTTTCGTTCCGCATTGCTAGGCTTACCTAGTTATAGGGACTAGGTGCCGCCACGACATGTTCGCGGAGTGCAAACTGGGGTCGTGATAAGTTGGCATTAGAGATCTAGGTTCATAGGAGTCACGGAACACAGGCCAGTTTATTAGAGTCTCGCTGATCGGTACGGAGACGTCTGTACTTATCTACGAGAGGCTATGTAACTATTTAGGAAAAATCTTCACTTCATTGATTTCCTTGTCGTGCAATATCTTTTGACATCAATTCTAAATCTCTTTTTTCTATTCTCTCACAGATGGTGAGGACCCGTGCTACTTGGGACGATCAGATGATGCCTTGGGATTTCTAGAGAAGTGTCACTGTATTCATTGCACTATGGGCATAGCCGGATCTAGTGGGGTTTCCTTTACTACCTTCCAGCTTCGCTGAGTCGCCTATGATTGGTGGTGCATCTATGATTTAGACAGTCTAGACGAGGCTGCTTCACTGACCTGGACCCAGTTCTCAGATATGTTCCTGAGAGAGTTTGTGCCTCAGAGCCTCAAGGACGCATGGCGCACAGAGTTTGAGAATTTGTGTCAGGGTACTATGACAGTTTCAGAGTATGCTATCCGTTTCAACAGATTGGCTAGGCATGCACTGGCTTTGGTTGCTACTGTCCGCGAGAGGGTTCGCCGGTTCATTGAGGGTCTTGTCCCACCCATCAGATCTAGCATGGATCGAGAGTTGGAGATGGACATTCCTTATCAGCAGGTAGTGAGAATTGCTAGGAGGATCGAGGGTATGCTCATTAGGGAGAGAGAGGAGAGGGAGGCCAAGAGGTCTCGAGAGTCGGGCTACTACTCTGGTGCCCGCACCCCAGTAGCAGATCATCATGGTAGGGGTTATATGGTCCGCCCAGTTCATTCAGCTCTTCCAGCAGCCAGTGGTACCCCAGCTCCACCCAGGCCTCAGGAGCCTTATTATACACCTCCAGTTTCTAGTGCGCCTCCTGTGCGGCATGCTTTCAGAGGTCAGTCTAGCAGACCTGGCCCTAGCCAGTCACAGCCATCACGTCCTCCCAGAGCTTGTTTCGAGTGTGGTGATACACGCCATGTGGTTAGGGACTGCACAGACTTGGTAGGGGTGCATCTTCACAGACTCTTAAACCACAGCGTGCTCAGCAGAGTTCTCAGGCCATGATCATAGCTCCAGCGGCTACCCCACCTGCCCAGCCAGCTAGGGGTGGAGGTCGAGGAGGTAGAGGTCTCCCTCGAGGGGGAGGCCAGGCCAGATATTATGCTATTCCTGCTCGTACCAAGGCTATTGCCTCCAATTCTGTCATAACAGGTATTATACTGGTTTGTCACAGGGATGCATCAGTTCTATTCGATCCAGGCTCCACGTATGCTTATGTGTCTTCTTATTTTTCTCTGCATTTGTGTTGGGTATAGCCCGAGATTCTTTGGGTTCTCCTGTTTATGTTTCTACTCCTATGGGGGATTCTCTTGTTGTGGACCGCGTTTATCGGCCGTATTTGGTTACTATTCGTGGTTTTGAGACCAGTGCGGATTTATTGTTACTTGATATGGTGTATTTTGATATTATATTAGGCATGGACTGGTTGTCTCCCCATTATGCTATTCTTGATTGTCACGCCAAGACCGTGACGCTGGCTATGCCAGGTGTTCCGCGTGTTGAGTGGAGTGGTACTTTATATCACACTCCCAGTAGAGTTATCTCTTTTATTAGAGCTCAGTGTATGGTTGAGAAGGGGTGTGCCGCGTATTTGGCTTATGTGAGAGATGTCAGTGTTGATACCCCTTCTGTTGTTTCAGTTCCAGTGGTACGGGATTATCCCGATGTGTTCCCAATTGATCTTCCGGGCATGGCGTCCGATAGAGACATTGATTTTGGCATTGATTTGTTTCCAGGCACTCAACCCATTTCCATTCCTCCTTACTGCATGGCTCCTCCTGAGTTGAAGGAATTGAAGGATCAGTTATAAGAATTGCTTGATAAGGGTTTTATCGACCCAGTGTTTCACCTTGGGGTGCTCCTATCTTATTTGTGAAGAAAAAAGATGGTTCTATGTGCATGTGTATTGATTATCACCAGTTGAACAGGGTTACAGTGAATAACCATTATCCATTGCCTCGTATTGATGATCTATTTGACCAGCTTCAGGGCGCACATGTATTTTCTAATATTGATTTGCGCTCAGGTTACCATCAGTTGAAGATTCGGGAGCCGGATATCCCGAAGACTGCTTTCAGGACTCGGTATGGCCATTACGTGCTTCTAGTTATGTCATTCGGGCTGACTAATGCCCCCGCAGCATTTATGCATTTGATGAACAGTGTGTTCAGGACATATCTCGACTCGTTCGTCATTGTTTTCATAGATGATATTCTTGTTTACTCCCGGAGTCAGGAATATCATGAGCAGCACCTGAGGACAGTGCTTCAGACCTTGAGAGAGAAGAAGTTGTATGCAAAGTTAGCACCTGAGGACAGTGCTTCAGACCTTGAGAGAGAAGAAGTTGTATGCAAAGTTCTCAAAATGTGAATTTTGGTTGAGTTATGTGGCATTATTAGGCCACGTGGTATCGAGTAAGGGAATTTGAATGGATCCGAAGAAGGTAGAGGCCGTGCAGAGTTGGCCCAGGCCGTCCTCAGTTATAGAGATTCGCAGTTTCCTTGGCTTGGCGGGTTACTACTGCCGTTTTGTGGAGGGATTTTCATCGATTGCAGCCCCTATGACTAGATTGACCCAGAAGGGTTGCTCCATTTCAGTGGAAAGAGGAGTGCGAGGCAAGCTTTCAGAAGCTCAAGACAACTTTGACTACAGCCCTAATCTTGATATTGCCTACTGGTTCGAGGTCTTATACAGTTTATTGTGATTCCTCGCGAGTTGACCTTGGAGTGGTGTTGATGCAGGACGGTAGGGTGATTGTCTACGCGTCCAGAAAGTTGAAGATACATGAGAAAATTACCATGTCCATGACCTTGAATTAGCTTCCATTGTTCATGCTTTGAAGATCTGGCGTCATTATTTGTACGGTGTGCCTTGTGAGATTTATACTGACCACCGGAGTTTGCAGCACATATTCAGGCAGAAGGATCTATATTTGCGCCAGCGTAGATGGTTGGAGTTGCTAAAGGACTATGATATCACTATATTATACCACCCGGGGAAGGCCAATGTGGTGTTCGACGCCTTGAGTCGCCGGGAGGAGAGTTTGGGGAGTTCGGCATACCTTCATGCAGCCGAGAGGCCTCTAGCCTTAGATGTTCAGTCCTTAGCCAGTCAGTTTGTGAGATTGGATCTTTCTGAGCCTTGCCGGGTATTAGCTTGTGTGGTTTCTCGGTCTTCCTTATTCGATCGTATCAGGGAGCGGCAGTATGATGATCCACATTTACTTTTCCTCAAGGACACGGTCCAGCACGGTGATGCTAGAGATGTGACCATTGGAGATGACGGGGTATTGAGGATGCAGAGTCGGATTTGTGTGCCCAATGTTGATGGGCTTCGGGAGTTGGTTTTAGCAGAGGCCTATAGTTCACGGTATTACATCCATCCGGGTACTGCGAAGATGTATCAGGATTTGAGGCAGCACCATTGGTGGCGAAGAATGAAGAAGGATATAGCAGAGTTTGTAGCCAAGTACCTTAACTGTCAGCAGGTCAAATGTGAGCATCAGAGACCGGGAGGGTTACTTCAGCAGATTGAGCTTCCAGAGTGGAAGTGGGAGCGGATCACCATGGACTTTGTGGTTGGACTTCCTCGGACTTTGAGGAAGCATGATGCTATTTGGGTGATTGTGGATAGGCTGACCAAATCAGCCCATTTCATTCCGGTGCTGACTACTTATTCATCGGAGCGGTTGGCGGAGATTTACATTCGGGAGATCGTTCATCTGGATGGTATTCCAGTTTCTACTATTTCAGACAGAGGTACTCAGTTCACTTCGCGGTTCTGGAGAGCCGTTCAGCAGGAGTTAGTTACCAGGGTGGAGTTGAGCATAGCATTCACCCCCAGACGGACGAACAGTCCGAGCGCACTATTCAGATTCTTGAGGATATGCTCCGTGCGTGTGTGATTGAGTTTGGAGGGTCTTGGGATCAGTTCTTGCCATTGGTGGAGTTTTCTTACAACAACAGTTCTCAATCCAGCATTCAGATGGCGCCGTATGAGGCGTTATATGGTAGGAGGTGCAGGTCTCCGATGGGTTGGTTCGAGCCGGGTGAGGCCAGGTTATTGGGCACAGAGTTGGTTCAGGATGTATTGGAGAAGGTCAAAGTGATTCAGGATAGACTCCGTACAGCCCAGTCCAGACAGAAGAGTTACGCAGACCGGAAGGTTCGTGATGTTTCATATATGGTCGGAGAGCGGATTCTGCTTCGGGTTTCGCCTATGAAGGGCTTTATGAGATTTGGGAAGAAAGGGAAGTTGAGTCCGAGGTTCATTGGCCCTTTTGAGATATTGAGGCGTGTTGGGGAGGTTGCTTATGAGCTTGCCTTACCTCCCAGCTTGGCAGGAGTTCATCCGGTATTTTCATGTTGCGATGCTCCGGAGGTATCACGATGACCCGTCTCATGTCTTGGATTTTAGCTCAGTCCATTTGGACAAGAATCTATCATATGTTGAGGAGCCAATAGCTATATTGGACAGGCAGGTCATAAAGCTCAGGTCGAAGAACATTGCTTCAGCATAGGTTTAGTGGCGGGGTCAGCCGACCGAGGAAGCGACCTGGGAGACCGAGCAGGATATGCGCAGCAGTTACCCTCATCTTTTCACTACTTCAGGTATGTCTTTATGCTCGTTCGAGGACGAACAAATTTTTAATTGTAGGAGGATGTGATGACCCAGCCGGTCGTCTTAAGAATTAACGCCCCGATCCCCTATTAATTGTTTTCCCCAAGTCTATTTCTGCTTAATTGAATTGCCGGGACGTTCAGTTTTGAGTTTCGGAGAGTTTTGGGACACTTAGTCCCCAAATGAGAGCTTAAGTGTTAGAAAGTTGCTCGTAATCGGATCAGTGTGAATATGGCCTTGGAATGGAAATTTGATGGTTCTGTTAGCTCCGTTAGGTGATTTCGGGGTTGGGAACGTGTTCGGAATGTATTTTGGAAGTCCGTAGCTCATTTAGGCTTGAAATGCCGAAATTTGAATTTTTGGAGTATTCGGCCAATAGGTGAAATTTTGATCTCGGACTCAGAATGGAATTTCGAAAGCGACAACAGGTCCGTAATGTCATTTATGACCTATGTCCAAAATTTGAGGTCATTCGGACGAGTTTAGACGTGTTTCGGCATCGGATGTGAATTCTAGAAATTTCATAAGTTTTTAGGCTTGAATCTATGCATATTTGATGATTTTAATGTTATGAGATGTGTTTTAAGGCTCGACCAAGTTTGAATGAAGTATTAGGGTTGGTTGGTAGTTTTGGTTGAGGTCCCGGGGGCCTCGGGTGTGTTTCGGGTGTTCAAACAGAAATTTTTGGCCTATAAGTCGTTGCGGGTTTTTCTGATTTTTCTTCAGCTGTGTTTTGCTCTCTGCGATCGCAAGGGTTCACCCGCGATCGCATAAGGTAAAAGTGAGAGGTCCTGCGGTTGTTCTCTGCGATCTCAATAGAAGGTCTGCGATCGCAGTGTGTTGGAATCTTGGTCAGCGCGATCGCATGACCAGGACCGCGATCGCGTAGCCTTGGGTCCTCAGGGTTCGCGATCGCGTACTACTTTCTGCGATCGCATAGCATGATTCCAGGCGCGTGTTTCTTTAATCTCCGTGATCGCGACTCCTTGTTTGCGATCGCATATAACAAATGCCTGGGCAGCCTTTTAAAGACCCGAATCCAAGGGTTAGCCATTTTTTTTACCAAAACTCAAGCTTGAGAGCTCGGAATTGAGAGGGATTTTGAGGGTTTTTCAGAGGCAACGATTGGGTAATGATTCTAAACTCCGTTTTGCTTATAATCAGCTAACCTAATCACGAATTCCTCTTCTAATTTCGGATTTTTGCATGGAAAATGGGTAAGACTCCATAGACCAAATTATTGAATTTTTAGTGGGTGATCGACCTCCGATTTGAGAGATTTTATATGGTTAGACTCGTGAGTGAATGGGTGTCTGGAAAATATAACTTTTACCAAATTTCGAGTCGTGGGCCCGAGGGGTATTTTTGTCATTTTACATAATTTCGCGCCTTAGCTTGAATTAAATAGTATGATCAGTTGCATGATATGTTATTTACGATATGTAATTGAATTGTATAGATTTGGACTATTTGGAGTCGGATACTCGTGGTACATGCGTGGTTTCAAGTTGATTTTGAGTCGGTTCGAGGTAAGTGGCTTGTCTAACCTTATGCGGGGGACCTTACCCTTTAGGATGTGATATTTGGTAATTGAATGCCTGTACGTGAGGTGACGAGCGCGTACTTGTGCTAATTGTTGAAAATTCGGTTTTACTTTAAATATTTAGCCTGAGTTACTTTCTTACTTGTTTTATTCTAATTGCAACTATAATCTATGTTAGCTTAGGAAATCATGCCTAGGCTAAATTGCCTATTTGCTTAAATTGATTTAATTGTACTACGTGAAGCATGTTAGGATAGAATCTAATTGTTGCCTTGTATTTTTGGCACTCTAATTCTGAATGTCTTCTTGTTGTGGCTGCGTATTTACTTTGGGACTACAGAACGGTGTCCCGGGAGATCCCCCTGCATATTTACTTTGGGACTACGGGACGGTATCCCAGGAGATCCCCCTGCATATTTACTTTGAGACTACGGGACGGTATCCCGGGAGATCCCCCTGCATATTTACTTTGGGACTACGGGACGGTATCCCGGGAGATCCCCCCTGCATATTTACTTTGGGACTACAGGACGGTATCCCGGGAGATCCCCATGCACATTGATAGTTGGACTACGGGATGGTATCCCGGGATATCCTTCGGATATGCATATGATGGGCTACGGCACGGTATCCCGAGAGATCCACGGGACAGTTGAGGAAAGGATTACGGGACGGTATCCCGGGAGATCCTTTAGCTGTACATATGATGGACTAAGCGACGGTATTCCAGGAGATCTTTCAGATATGCATATGATGGACTACGGGATGGTATACCGGGAGATCCACTGTACAGTTGAGAAAAGGACTACAGGGTGGTATCCTGGGAGATCCTCATTATTACCATTGTTATTATGCTGTACATAATCCGTGTTTACTCTGTTCTTGTGTTTTTGTTATTGCCTTGTTTGACCTGTCTTATTTCACTGTTGTACTCATTATTACCGCCTGTTTTCATACTGTAAATCTGTATTATATTGTTTGAACTCATTAGGGCCCTGACCTTCCTCGTCACTACCCGACCGAGGTTAGTCTTGGCACTTACTGAGTACTGTTGTGGTACCCTTTCCTGCGCATGTTTTTCATGTGCAGATCCAGGTACCTCCACTCAGACGCACTACCCCCAAGGTTGAGATATACAACAGAGACTTCGAGGTATATCTGCTGCGTCCGTAGACCAGGAGTCTCTATCTTATTCCAGCTTTTTGTGAAAGGTTTATCCTTCCTTACTGTTGTATAGATATTCTGGAGTTAGAGCAGTGTATTATATTCTGTTAGCCTGTGGTTCCCGTGAGTTTCTGAGTTTTGGGGTGATGTTGTATATTTCCGTACTGTTTTGGGCTGTATATGCCCAGTGGCGTTTATATACAGTGTTCAGCTTCTTTTATTTAATTATTCCGCAAATTATGTTGTCGTTCTGCATTGCTAGGCTTACCTAGTTATAGGGACTAGGTGTCGTCACGACATGTTCACGGAGGGCGAACTGGTGTCGTGACAGGAATGGAGAGAGATACTGCCCAAGGTTCTTTGGGCGTATGGGGGCAACACCGTTCTCTTTAGTCTATGATGCCGAAGCTCTTATCCTGGTCGAATTCGGGGAACCTAGCCTCATGTTTCGATATGCAACGGAAGAATCAAATCACAAGGCTATGAATACAAGCCTCTAATAGCTTGATAAAATACGGGAAGCCTCCCTCGTTCAAATGGCCGCACAGAAACAACGGATCGAAAGGTATAACAATCGAAGAGCCAATCTTCGATGTTTTAAATCGGGGACATAGTACTAAGAAAAGTCACCCTCAACACTTGAAACCCGAATAAAGGAAAACTTGGCCTAAACTGGGTGGGACCATATCAGGCCCTCAACATCATCAAAAAAGGATCCTATAAGCTCGGCACGATGAACGACGAGCAATTACCAAACAATTGGAACGTTTCACTCCTCAAATGAACTGTTGAGGTACGACCTTCTCCGTTTTTATTTATATTTTGAATTAACCGATTGCAGGTGTTCGATCGAAAACCTCGACGGATTCTTCAACACAAAATCCTTAGGTCTGAAAGAACGTGTTGCACTCTTTTTCCCTTAGACCGGTTTTTGTCCCAAATGGGTTTTTCCGACGAGGTTTTTTTACGAGGAAACCATTGTTCGTACTAACTTAGAGCAATTCAATAGTTCCCGAGGCTTCTTTATAATAAACCTCGAATACTGGGGGGCATCACCCTCGAATGTCAACTTTGTTGCAAGGAAAGTACTTCGTGTCGACAGGATCTCGATAGGTAATTTTATAAGGGCCAAACGGTCGAATGAGTCATGCCTATGTAGGTTACTCGAGCCCTAACATTAAATATGTACGCATGTATAATCATATATTAAGAGAAGTATTTTTTCTTGCCAAATATTTCATGCCTTAGAAAAATTTTAATTTACAAATTCATACTCGTGATCTATTGTGCAAACATGCTTAAGGGCCGATCACAATTGAAGTTCGAAAGAATAACCCCACACCCGGGGACTGCCGTCCAAAAAATAGACGTGATCATATTATTAAAACCTCGAGATCATAAGACCTTAAAAAAGTAACCCTCAGTTTTATAGGTCACAGCCATCCCATTAGGGGACTGACACATCAAACAAGTTTGAAGTGTAACGGGAAAACAATCCCAAGAGGCAAGCCCCAAATTAAAAAGGCTACGGCCAAATTAACACGGTTCGGAGACGTCCGAATTCCGTAATAAAATAGGCCTTCGAATATTTTCATAAAACCGGTTAAAAAGTCTACGCTCAGCAAAACTATGAAGGGTTTCAATAATATCAACCCTCGAAAACCCTAATGGGTACAAAATTGTTCGAACTCTCGAACAATTCCTTATGTCATGTTAAGGTACTGCAAAACATTACAAAGTGTTTCGATAATATCGACCTCTGAAAACCCTACTGGGTACAAATTTTTTCGAACTCCCAAACAATTTCTTATTTTGTGCTAAGGCAAAACAATTTTATATGACTAACAATAAACTTTTCAAGCCGAAAAAGGAAAAAAGTCATTCTTTTTTACAAAGGTCATATCGGACAATTCAAGATCCTAAGGGCCATTTTATTTTTGAGTTCGAGAAATCATCCTCACTCAACTAAAATCTAAGGGTCACCCTACTTCGAGTTCGAGCAAGCACTCACTCGGTTATAAGAACTACACTAGTCTAACTTCGATCAAATTACCTAAAGCCTCGAACTCGTGAATACAATTTCCTAAAGCACGAAGGAAGCGAGAATTTCATAAAGAAAGAGAAAAGCAAAACTTCATAAGTAAGTACAAAATAGAAAAGCAACATTAAACAGTGAGGGCTAGGGGCTTGTTCTTTATCGGAGACGGTGTCCTCATCATTGAGGTCCTCTCCTTCTTGCTTGTCAGAGTCATCCTAGGGGAAGGCTAATTTTTGAGCTTGGTGTTCTGCCGCTCGGGCGTTATCAGCCTCGACTGCAATATTGAAGTCCTGGGATTGAGCATCTTCTAAGGACTCCTTCTAAACCTGCCACTTCGCATGGTCAATTATGCTCCTGGCCTTGGTCTCGATGGCCTCAACATCAGCTTTGAACTGGTCCACCTTCTCGCTGGTCTGGATGCTTGCTTTGACCACTTCGGATTTGGCCTCCAGAAGTTTGTCGTTGGCCGACTCTAACTGAGATTCGAGTTCCATAATCTTCTCGGCTTGCAACGAGTTCTTCTCTTTTTCAGCTCGAAGCTGAGTCTCAGCTGATCCCAACTGGGCCTGAACGTCATCCTTCATGGCGGCTAAAATATCTATGTTCCTTTTAAATATACCGGCCTCAGCCTGAACATCATCCACCTATTTGCTGAGATGATCGATTTGATTGAGCCTCTGTTGAATCTGCAGAATCAGATCGTTAGTCGTTATCCTCAACTCAGCATCACTATTATGGAGAATTCAAAATACCTGTTCAGTCATGTCGGTATGTTCCTCCCGAGCTGCGACCAGGTCGGCCTGGAGTCTCTCACCAAGGAGTTAGTAGGTTTCGTTTTTCGTGCTGAGGCTCAGAACTTCAGCCTTATGCTCCTCTCGGATTCAGATAAAGGCTTCATGATGCAACACCGAAGCCTACATAAGGAAAGTAAGAAGTGTTAAGAAAATTCTACAAGTACAAAAAGAATCCAAAATAGAGTCTGAAAGTTACCCGATTCAGCACGTGCTGGACCTCATTGAAAAACAGGCGGCCCCTATAGCATCCATCACTGCCTGGTCCTTTTCGATCACCAGGCCCCTTAAATAGTTGGAAATCCAGACCACGGGGAAGAAAAAACCCGAGTATCCTCGGGGACGGTCAACACCAAATACCATTTACGATTAGGATTGGCACTCGGAGCTAGAAACTGGTCTACGAGCTTAGAACTTGAAGGAGACTCGATTTCCCCCGTCGATGGAACCCTCTTCGGCACCAACAGATCACTAAAACTAGGGATCTCTTCAGAAGTGGCCGCCTCGATCCCATCGAAGAAGTTGTGGAAATCCATTTGTTCCTTATCCAACGCGTTTGCTTCTTGGATCATCGAATCAGAGATCTGGGTGAATCTGAAATGTTGACCACACTGGGTTCAACCCCAGGAGCTTTTTATGGTACTGGAAGAGTCGTGTTTCGAGTTTTCGCCTCTCGTATCTTCGATGAGGAAGATATGGTTCCTGGCTTGGGAACCCTTGTCAAAGCCCCTTAATTAATTGCCTCTGATTCAGAGGACTTCCGTGCAGAAACGGCAACCCTCGGGCGAGTCACCAGCCCGGCCTCTTCTTCTTCTTGTTCTTCACTTTCTGGTTCATCCCTTAGCCGGCGAACTGACTCATTGATAAGGGAGCAACATTTCCCTTAGGTTTGCACAGCTTCTTCGTCGGTTTCTTCTTTTCCGAGCCCAACCGACTTGGAGCCCTTTTTCTTGTTTTCTCCTTGACCGGCTTCGAAGCTTATGATTGATGAAGAATTTCCTCATCGCCAGTAGGAGGTCTCCTCGGGACATCTTTCCCAAGATCTGTAAAAAGGGAAGGGAAGTTATTTAGGGAAAATTTTTAAAGTAAAAAACAAAATAGTAGACGAAAACTCATCATGGTTACGAGCCTCCTATCGGCCCTTGGAAAGCTCTATCCAAGCCTGTTCAGGATAGGACCTCTGGGACACCAAGCTCTGAAACCATCTTCTTAGCTCCGGTACCGAGTCTCGCATCTGGGCCACAGCTACAACAACAAGGTTAAGGTAAGCAAAGATCGATGGAAATACGAATGGGAAAACGAGCATTAAAAGCAAAAATACTTACGATTGAAATTCCACTTCTCCAGGAAGGGAATATCCTCGATAGGGATTAAGTCCGATGTTTTTATTCGGACGAAGCTGCCCATCCAACCGCGGTCGTAGGTCTCGTCAAGGCTGGAGAATAGAGCTTTGGTGGCCCGATACAATAGCTTTATTAGCTCTGGATAGATTCGAGAACTATATAAGCATATCATATGATCGAGGGTAAATGAGTTACCCTCGATTTTTCTAGAGAAGAAGCGGAGGAGAACGACGATCCTCCAGAATGATGGATGAATTTGGCCCAAGGTAACATTCTACCTTTTGTACAAGGACACTATCACGGGATCTACAGGACTGCATGTAAAGGGTTAAGTTTAAACACTCAAGTACCCCTCTACATATGTGGTGATTGATTCCTCGAGGGAGGGAACGATCATGTCCTTGTCTGACCAACCGCACTCCTATTTAACTTTGTCAATAAGACCCTCGGTGATAGTACAAATGTACCTTAACATCGGTTCTCATCGGCCTGGTATCGAAGGAGTTTTTTCTACTTTAAAATCAACGACCGTCGGGCACCCCGTCGGAACATATTCCTCAAGAGGAGATTCTGCTGTGACTACATCGCCAGAGGGGTGTGATGAAGACGAAGCCTCTTTCTGAGGCACAGTTTTGGATGTCTTTGCCATTTGTGAAAGGTGGATAGTGAAGAGGTTGATTAGAGCTTAGGAAAATTAGACGAGAAAAGTTAGAAGCAAGAGTCTTTAGAAAGCAAAAACAGAGAAGGAAATGGGTGTAAAGGTTTGAACGAAGGAAGAATCGGGAATTTATAGGTTGGAGGCGACGGTTTAGAGTCACCTAATGGCCGTCCAGCAACTGACAGGCATTTAATGCCTTGGTAACTGTACCGACGGGACACTTCGGTCACTTATATCTCTTATGTTACGGTGGTGACATCATCAGGGTCAAGGTTGAAGAATCAATTCGTTTCTTGCACTCCAAAAAACTAGGGGACTATCTGTATACGGTTAAAATCGAGCCCATCCAATTTTACTGATTAACCGAGACCAGGGGATGGATCGAAGATCGGTCCCCATAATAGATCAGACCAAGGCATGAGGATAAGGTACCAAGTTCGGGATTCGAGGTACCTGTCAAGATCGAGACTAGCAGTGGCCGAGACCAAACGAGATGGACATCGAGCAAGACCGAAGATAGCATCATAACAGAAAGGTGAGATTTTCGTGATTGGTCAAGGATCATGGCGAAAATCTCGGAACGGATCAAATAAAGAAAGGTTAGTTAGCTAATATCATAGGATTCCTTCTATAATTAGAATTGTACCATAAGTAGAATTCTTCTACTATATAAAGGAGGTTCTAATCATTTATAAACTATCTTATTCTCGCATATCAAAGCAACACAATACTCTCTCTCTAACTCTCATGTTCATCGGCTTATTTCATATTTCATAATGTATTTCTCAGTCAGTTCGAGGGTGTCCAACTCGAGGGCTGAATTGCATCTCAATACTGATTTGCCTTATTTTATTGTTAATTTTTATTATTAATCATCACATTTATCAATTGATATTAGGTAAAATCATGTATCCTTAAAACCACATATAAGTTTAATTGTTATATGATTTTAAGGGTAAACAGGTGTACTAGGATGTGCCTTGTACACTCGATGCTCTTAGGAGGTAAAGCTTTTGGGTATGATAATATTCACATATTATTACAAAAGAAAAAGAAAGAAAATAATCAATTAATGATGGAAATTACGTTTGAAGAAAATTACAAAGTGCTCGACTTGAAGTTAAGGTGCAATTCTCTTGTCTTGCCCGACTTCAGTTAATAATTTACGATTGTCCTCAATCATCGCATCAAATTATTAGATATTTTCTTATTACGTATAAGATTAACAACATTACATAAGACATCTCATTAGCTCCAAAAAGATTTTAAAGCTAAGTTAAGCTATGATATTTAAGTTTCATTCTGATTCTGACTATTTGCACATTTTCTTAATTAGCCAATCAAATAGGTCCAGAGTCAATGGAAAACGACTTTTTTTTTTTTTTGGTTTATTAGTCACCCGTTTTTGACATCCAGCTAATTTCAATTTGCGTCGCATAACGCTCATTAAAAGAAAAATTATTCTATACTAATATTTCTTTTATTCCGAAAACTTGAAAATTATCTCTGATTTAGAATGGAAGGATCATTATCCATCCCGCCGATTCAAATTTATATTATTGCACGAGCTATGAAAAGCGACAATTTAGACATCAATCTTTATCCATAAGCTCCATAAGCTGATGTCTATTCTAATTTTTATCCCCTATATATATCTTTCTTTATATATAACAAAGTATTTTTTCAATAATGTTAGCTACTATTGCTTGGGAGTTCTCTTGAATAAATGTTTAAGATTAATAGATGTTTTTTGTCTTAAAATATGGAAACACTTGGATAATCTTATTAGTGGAGTGATTGTGTTAATTATAATGTAATGCCACTTCTGTAGAGGTCATTATTTTGTAGACACAGAGCCCACCTACTATACTTGGCAAATATTAAATTTTTGATTATCCTCCACTCTGTTAAATTGCCATCATGAACGTTAATTAAGATAAACACACAGAAAATTAAGGATGGGCGTTCAGGCAGCTCGGATTGGATATGAAAATTTCGGTTTAGATTTTTGATTTTTGGATCAAGAAAATGACAATCCAAATAAGTTTGGATAGGATCGAACTTTTTAAGTTCGGTTTAGGATTAATCGGTTTGGATGTTTTGGATTTTTGATTTTAAGCTTATATGTTGAGATGTTTCTGTATTTTATAAAAATGAATATTCAAATGAAGAACTCGTGTTAAATTCCTTGAAAGTTCGTCATTTTCACTTAAATCATCAAAATAAAGTATTCATATAATGGAATTATTATCAAAGAAATGCAACATAGACATAAATACCGAAATGAAGTAGCAATAGTAAAATCACATTCAAATAAAAAATATTTTGACAATAGCTTAATAATTAATATTAAATATATGAGATAACATATAATGGGTAGGTATTGAACTTATTATTATTGGCATAAGGATAATGTATTTAATATAAAGTATAAAAATTTCTGATTTTGGATATTCATAAATTCGAAGTACCAAATCCAAAAATTTTAAAAGTTAAATTTAAAATTCAATCCATAACTCGAAAATCCAAATCAAAAAATTTAAAAAATTCATATTTCGATTTGAATTTTGAGTTTGCGCAAACCACGTAGGCAAGCTATTTGTCATGCTCTTGGTTTTGTTAAAAGCGCAATTTGGAAGCTAAACAAGAAGGTCAATAAGGTCTAGAAAAATATGAAGTTATTTGTATTCATTTAGCTTTGCTCATGATGCAAATTATGTGTAAGATATAGGAAAATTAAATTTTTTGTAAATCCCACATCCTGCTTTAACATCAGTCAATCAACCTCTGGGGATCTTAACACGAATAGTCGGCCATATTGATTATTTACTTTTTTCTAGTTATATACATAGTTTATACATTGATTATACATAATCATACACATACAATACATAATTTATGCATATATTATT
Source organism: Nicotiana paniculata (assembly GCA_005239505.1). Lineage (NCBI taxonomy): Eukaryota > Viridiplantae > Streptophyta > Magnoliopsida > Solanales > Solanaceae > Nicotiana > Nicotiana paniculata. The sequence continues at coordinate 34,202 of ML333770.1, forward strand.
CTCCAATGACTATTTTTAGTTTAAGTGGTTAAGTAGGCGGCTATTTGGGTTAATTCTTCTTCACAATAATATATCAGGAGAAATTCAAAAATAGCCAGATTTTTAAGTGGTCAATTAAAAATAGCCATAGTTTCAAAAGTAATAGAAATTTAGCCAATTTTCATGTAAAGATAAATCTGAACGAAAACAGTGTTCAAAATCCGAACTCCAGCATAATATACTAGAGTTCCAGTATAATATACTGGAGTTCCAGCATATTATACTGGAGTTCTAGCAAAGTATATCGGTCGAGCATAATATGCTGGAAGTTCATACACAGGGGCATCGAACTCCAATATATTATGTTGGACCGGTCTCTGTTGCAGCATAATAGTGGCTATTTTTTAATTACTTGGTAAACCCTGGCTATTTTTGAATAACCAGTCCGAAAATTGGCTAGCACATGCTATTTTTACTAATATATCCCAAAAACACTTTAGCTCCTTATTTCTGGTGTAAAAATTGAACAGGGCGTCCTATTTGGTCGCGCTCCATTTAATCTATACCTGCTTTTTAAAAAAAGTTTTAACGTATACCCACTGTTTAAACAACTCCAGGCATCTTTCTCCTCCTCCTTCTCCTCTTTCGTTTTGTGAATGCTGAAGCTTGAGATATTGTTATGCGTTTCTAGCATGATGATTCATATATATATATATATATATATATATATGTATATATATATATATATATATACATATATATATATATATATATATATATATATATATCCCATTATGTTCAGTTTGGTCTTATTCACAATAATTTAACCTCTTATATATTTTAGCTTTACAGGCACATTGATTTTTGGTTCTAATTTATCTGTTAGTAACTTGTTTTCATGTCGAAAATATTTTTCACTCTTTAATTTTTGAAATGAACAGCATCAATCGTTGGTAATCATGATCTATTAAATTCATTGTTGTTTAGAATTTCAACTCTAAGAATGCTGAAGTTCAGCAAATATAAACAAAAACTTCGGCTCGTAGAATGCTGAAGTTCAACACATACAAAACAAATTTCAGCCATATAATGTTGAAGTTCATCACAAATAAAACAAACCTTCATTTACTAGAATGCTGAAGTTCAGCAAATACATAACAAAGCTTCAACTACTAGAATGCTAAAGTTCAGCAATTACAAAATAAAAACTTCAGCCAAAACATATTGTAGTTTTATTGAACTGAAGTTTGTCATTGCACTATGAACTAAAGTTTGCGTGATTTCTTTGCAAGTCATGCCAAACTTCATGCAAAAATATCTGACGTTTTGCTACACTTCTGGCAAAACATTCTGAAGTTCAATCTTCAGATATAAATATTTGCTACTTCAGGCCCGTATGTCTGAAGTTACGCGAAAAGTGGGTACGCTTGTAATTTTTCTTGTAAAACGGGTATAAGTTAAAAAGTTATCCAAAAGCGAGTGTAGATGCAAATACCCTATTTTTGATTACTATCTGGCTGAGATGGGCCGACCCTTTTCACTTTACTGAATTATCCCATTTCCTTCTTTTGGGTTTTACTACTCCTACGTGTGCATCCAGATAGCCACTTTAAGGAAGCCTAATTAAAACATAGCCAAAATATACCTCGCGTTAAATATACGGGGTACACATTTACTATAGATTGTTGATCAGTTGTATGTAAATTCATATGATATGCTTGACTAAGTGAAAATGCAGCTAATATGTTGTTACTAAGGGGAGATGGTTATTTGATGAAGTGCTTGTTAGCACTTTTAAGACAAAGTTTAAATGGGGATTTTACAACAACATACCCCAGTATTATCTCACACTATGGGTTCTGGGGAGAGTAGTGTGTACGCAGACCTTACATTTACCTTGTGAGGATCGAAAGGCTGTTTCCAATATACCCTCGGCTCAGGAAGCATAAGCACCACATTAATAAAAATATAACCAAGAAAAGACAGTACCAAAAAGTCATATATATAAAAGTAGAATAAAATAACAAGCTAGTAAATGGGAATTTTAGAGAGGGCAATTTGTGGTTGTGTTTGGAAATGGTTACATTGGTTTTAACTAAAGCATTCTATGTATTTCTTCGTTTATTCGCTGACCATTGCACCGAGTTTGGTTTGCAAAGAAGTTCCTTGGAGTAGCTGAGAGAGAAACGGTTTTAGTTGACATTGTTAGGTTTATATGATGTTCGGTTCGTCCATCTGGTGAAATTATGCAACCGAACATCTTACCAAGATGGGCTGTAATGGGTTGGCTACTGAAGAGTTATGTCAGGGGGTAGCAAACGAGGGACGTCGGTCGGATATGAGACGGGTCGGAAACGAGTAATGCAAGAACGGATCCATATATAATGCGGATAAAAAAATAGATTAATCAACAGTTAATAAGGATATTCATATTATTTATGATTTCTTGAATATGATCACTTTTGGGAGAACTATTAGTCTCCCAAACGTGAGGAATCTCCAATTTGAAGCATTACAAATATAAAACTTAAACTCATAACATGCATATTCAGGGCAGAATTGCTTGTCACCGTTTGTCCAAACACATGATAGCACAAAATGTAATCACTACCTCACATCACGCAATGCACATGACTCCAGTCGGGACGATTACATTCCAACTTTTAAGTTTAGGCAAGTTATCACAAAGTCAAAAAGTATTAAGCAATAAAGCACTACATGAACAATGAGTCAAGTAACTGGGAGAAAGTGTCACAGACAGGTTATTCAATCTTCTCGACATCAATTTTCATCAAAACATGTTAGAAAGGAAATTTGCATGCTAATACCTCAATTTCCTAAAAAGTAATAAGTCAAACAAATACCCGATTCAAGTTACATTCCTTAAAAAAGAACCGATGCTAAAAGAAAAAACAAGGGGAATTATTATCTACCTACAACTAACTTAAAATAAAGAAAATATTTTTAATTTTTTTTTATTGGACCTTAATCCCTCAAGAAAGTTGTTCAAGAGATCCTTCGTCATGAAAAATCCAAGTTTTTTTAAAGTTAAACTAACGCAACTAAAATATCATAGAATATCACCCAAACAATCTCCTCGCCCCACACTTAAAATTGTGCATTGTCTCCAATGCACACCATAAATAACAAGAGGGTGAAAGAAACTCCATGGTCGGCCAAAGGCCGAAGTATTAGCAACTCATGGGATACTCAGACTTCTCCCAAACCTAGTTATTCGTGTTGATACTTCACACTTAGTTCCAACCATCTAGTTTGCTTTTGCTTCCTTCCAATGACTTTCCTTTCTATGCTCCTACAAAATAAAAAAATTATACTACAAAAATAACACAATTAAAAAAAATGTAAATAAAAAAAAATAGTTAAGTGGGGTTTCCTCCCAACAAGCGCCTAATTTAACGTTGTGGCATGACACAAATCACGTTTTGCCTCCACCTCGAGCTTATGAATTGAACCCCAAGTTTTGATGATGCTCTATGATCATGCTCTTGGGGTGGTACAAATTCTTGTAATTCAAAAACTAAGTGATATTTATGCACTTTTTGGCCTCCAACTGAGGAGTGTCATCTTGCCTAGACGGCTTCGAAAATTTCATAATATAAAGCTCATCTGCTCATTTGTATGCTAGTAAGGATCAATTCTCATTTGACCATCAGAACACAAAGTAGAGAAGTGTTTGGAATGAGGTCCAACGCGCTCGAATACATGAACTTCGAGATGTTCAACATCCTCTGCAACAGTGACAGTAAAGCCAACTAATATTTATCCACAGTGTCCTCGATTGACTCTAGTATCACGCCTTCAACATCGACATCCTCAAATTCTAGTTGTCTAGGTTATTAATGTTCTGCTCTGACCTCCTCCATCAGAGTGACACTACTGACTCTAATTCACATTATATTTTGGATACTATCCTCCATATTGACTTGTCAAACAACCAAAGCTTCGACCAGTTGACTCACTTGAGTCTTCAAGTTGTGAATAGTTTCCTCTTGCCGTTGCATCTTTAATTGTGTCTTATTATTTTGTTCCACAAGGCACATTAACATATCCTTGATCTCCTTTAGGTCAGCATCCCCAGGTTTTTTGTTCCTAGTAACTTCACAAGTAAAAGTAGAACCATCATAATAAGAGGTATAGGGAGGATAAGAAATATAAGCAACTATAAAAGTGATCATATTGAACACCACACAGATCACACACATTCCACACATGAGATTGAGTCGGTGCACATAAATAGCTCTCGGAAATGTATTGATAATTTTGTCACGAGTTTCCTCCACAATATGCATAAGAAAGATCAAAAGTATAATTACCAACATCAAAACATTCATAGTTCCAAGATGACATGTCTCTCAAATAAAAAAAATGGAGAAGGGTTAAAAATACCCATGAACTATTGAAAAAGGTCTAAGAATACCCTCCATCCACCTATTGGACTAAAAATACCTCTTTATCCATCTTTTTGGTTTACTTATGCCCTTTGACTGTTAGGTCAATCCTGAATTTAAAAAAATAATTAATTAAATTCCATGTGGCAACTTCTTATTGGTTGAAATTAAAACATCTAACCTATTAGAAAGATCCACTTATATTTACCCGTTTTTCAGACTAACCCGCCCCAAACACTCACCTGACCCGAATAAAAAGTTCAAATAAAAAAAACTCCCCACTTCCATCTAACCCGTGGATTGAAATGTGTTCATTTTCTTAAATAATCTCATGTATGAACAAATTAAACAAACAAGAAAACCGTAGCCTGAATGAGCCAATGATTTTCTTGACAATAATATTGGATTTAAAAATATGAGTAGTCCAACGGTTTATGATATCTTCCAAATAATCATTTTGAGATCTTTCTGTTATGTGAAAATGATTAATTAATCTCATCTTGAATATAATGCAATTCATGTCTATCATATAAATTGAACTGGATGCCATAACAAGAAAAAGAAAATCACGTAGTAAATTTGCGTCTATATGTTTGTTGCAACTTCCAGCTTTTGTTCCATGGAGTTTGATATAAGTGGGGCCTGTTTTTTAGTTGAACTTTTTGTTCGGGTCGGGTTAGTGTTTGAAGCGGATTAGTACGAAAAACTGATAGATGTGGGTGGATTTTTCTAATATGTTCGATGTTTTAATTTTGGCCAATAAGACGTTGCCATGTGGAATTTAGAAATTATTATTTTAATTTATTATTGATCTAACACTCAAAGGTCATAAGTGAACCAAAAGGTGGGTGTAGGGGTATTATTAGCCCAATAGGTGGATGAAGGATATTTTTAAACCTTTTCCAATATTTTGGGGTCATTTTTAACCTTTTTCGTAAAAAAAAATTAAAATAAAATAAAATAAAAGTTCAAACTTGACAGCAATATTTACCGCTATAGCCACATCGTTTTTCTCCGGCAACGATGCCAAAATTTGACCACGCCCAACTACGCCTCCTAAGAGTTCTAGTGGTCGTTGCAAATATAATCCAGGTTACATGTCCGAAGTCAAATCCCACATAGAACTAAGGTTTAGGTACAACTGTTTACTAATACTAAGAAGACAAGTTCGAACAATTTTTAAGTTATAAATATTAAGATTTTGTTTTCTAACTAATTAAAGTAGTGAATTAATGAATAGGGATACTAAGGGTTGGAGAAAGAATTAAGGAGGTCTAGTGTTATGATTTCCCCAATTGTCAGGATCCATCCCTCTATGTCTTCTATAATTTGGCCTAAGCATTCTCTGCCGATTGTGAGTAGTTTGGGTGTCATAGCTCTCACTTGAGCAACTACCACAATTTACTAGACGTACTCTCTCGAACTACGCTAGTTGGCGCTAATTCACCGCTCACTATGATCGCACAAAAGTTTCGTTATCTCTAATCTCGCCATTAAACCCTCTGCATTGATCTCCCACATACGTTAGAAATGATGTTGTTCAACAACTACCTAAATATGTACCCTCTCTCTCAAGCAATACACACTAAATAGGCCAGTCAATTGATGGTCATTTAATCAACAACAATAAACACGTAGTTGAACAAGTAGAGAAATTCAAAGGCTAAATTATATTAAACGTAATTAAAAGTCATCCTCCAAGAGATTCCATAAAACCCTAGATGAGAAAGCTTAGCTACTCATAACCATACTAACAATCATAATAATAATTGAAAGCATTAAAATACAGAGTAAGGAAGGACGAAAGAGAAAACTCTTGCGATTCGTTGCTTCCAAGTGTTCTCGTAGCCTTTTGTCTCTCCAATAATGTATCCTCCTTAAGAAATAGGTTTAAAACTCCTTTTATATATGTTGGGGGCGTGTAGGGTCGAAACTACTAAGTCCTAGCCGAATTAGGACGAAATCTGCCCTTAGTCATCTTGCTTTGCAGCTGGACACCAAAATTTTTCCATTTCTGTGCTATTCTGCCATTGGCGTTTTGGTTGGTGCTTTGCGCCAACCTGGGCACCAAAATTATAGTCCCTCCAAATTCTTTTATTTTTTACTTCACTTTGCATGCAAGCTTGCCAAATCACTTCAAATTGACTCCTACACATATAACACCATTATCAAGCTCGAGTTACAAATATATAAATCAAAGTTAACAAAATTGAGATATAATGCAAGACAAATTACATGAAAAAACATGAATTTTTAGCTTAACCATCACTCTACTATGGAGTACCATTTTGAGTCACCGCCTTTTCTACAAAGAAATGTTCCCCGTTTCATCAAGTCAAACTAAATCTGATAATAGCAACTAGTTCATCCATTTCAATTTATACGAAAGATATATCAGTTTATGACATTTCAATATAGCTGATATTATTGCACTCTTATACTACTAGTCTAACTTACAAGAATTTGAATTTTTAGATCTATTTCATCTTGTTTTGTCATATTCGATTATCATAATTTTACATATATTCAATATATTTAGAGGTTTAGATAGGACATCATCGAAACAATCACAATGCATTTTATTTTATCCTTCAGGTGTGATATTTGCACCTTTTGCGGAATTTTAGAAATGCTTATGTTTATCACGAAATCTGAGTAACAATTAAACTTGTATTATGATTATAAGGATACATGATCTAATTCAATACCAATTGATAAATAATGGAATAATAGAATGAATTGTGCGATAAAATAAATCAAACCAGTACTGTAGCGATATATCGACCTCGATCCAGGATAGCCTCAAGGTCAAGTAGTGAAAACAGTAAGAACAACAATGAATAATATGTAATTAGAGAGCAGAGTGCATATTATTTTCAGTGAATGTAATGTGTCTTTACAGATGAATGGGGTCCCTCTTTATATAATAGAAGAATCATAAAATAGGTACAATTCTAAAAACGGAAACAAATCCCACGATTGGTGTCAATAACTGCTTGATTCGATCTGCCCTGTGATTCCCGCCGCGATCATCAACCAGTTGCTAATATCTCGTCATTATGTTACCATAACTCGCTTGAGTACTTCGATCTTCATGTCTTCGAACCCGTACTTAGCCTATTATGAGCTTATTCTTGAGACAACTCCTTGAGCCTATAAAATTCGACACACCCAATTTTAATTGTATACATATAGTCCCCGCGTTTCTTAGTGTAAAACGATAAAAAACGGTTTTGAGCCTCGATTTCCTGACATCTCGATCATGATGTCGTCTTCGTGACATAGGCAATGGATGTGACCGAAACGGCCCGTTGGCTCGGTTTCCCAAATCATTAATGTCTGTCAATTGGCGGTAGGCTACTTGTACCACCGAACCGTTGCCATTAGCCTATAAATACCACATTTTTCATTGAATCAAACTTTACTCTTGCTTTGATCAAATTTTCAAGTCTCCTAACCCTTGTCATCTTCTTTCTATCGCCGCCCGTTGAGTCACCGGAACCACCAATCTTCTACCTTCTTTCCCCTTCTTCACTTACATCCGTGGCTAAAACTTTGAAGACCATTCCGCGAAAAGAGAATGCTTCCCCGTCTTCTTCCCGTCCTATCGGCGACAAAACTCCGGTGGAGCTGGCTCCCCACGAGTACGTTCCAGGCCCGTTGTATTGGTTAAAATTCGAACCGAACTTGATAATCTTGTTGGTCGTGGTCGAAATCTAAGTCATCCGTGACTTAACTATGAGGAGCCCCCTTCAAGAGAAGTCGACGTTTGTTCGATTAAAGGAGTAGATAGAAATGGTAATATATGCTTAGGTTAGGAAAGGGTGCACTTTTTTAGAGTTTCTAAAGAATTTTCCCTATATATGGGACGAGAAAAATAGAAAAGGGGGGGGGGGGGATCTGGAACCCTCTAAAAGAAAATACATTTGTAACTTTGACTATTGAGAATATACTAAACTTGTCTTTTCTACTGATTCTTGAATTTGAGGATACCTTTTCATCTACAAGATCCAAGAATCTTGTATTCATCCATGTTTGCCATTATCCATACGGCTGACAAAGGATCAATCGGCCCAAGTCATTCAATATTTTGGTGATATATTCTTCTTTATTACATTTATTACCCTTGCATGCATTTAATCTACATCTCCCCTCGAGTATTCATTGGCAATCATCATGCACGTCTGACTTGCACTTACTACTGCGACACATAAACTCATTCTATTCGTCATTAAAATCTTAGATCTAATAGTCATTAAACTTAACTAGGATTAACCATTCATCACATTCATCAACTCGTTTAAAGAAAGGAATAACACATTTTTGACAAAACACCCATGTACTCTAAAGTCCGACTTCAAGGTTGAGAACTCCTCATCAGTACCGGTCTGATGCAAGCATGTGTCGATGTATATGTGCTCGATAACAGAGAGTAATATCAAGGCTAGGAGGGACTGTAACTGGGGTCCCGAGGTCGTGGTGCAAATCCCTTCTCCCGACGAGAGCATCACTACATATGTGGAGGGGTTCTTAAGTGTTTACACTTACCCCTTCACATAGGTACCCGTCGACTCGGTGATTCTCGACTTTTGTCGAAGGTATCAGGTCACCCTCGGCCAAATCCACCCGTCTCTATGGCGCATAGTTATTATGTTGTGCTTTTTCTCCAACAAAGCCGAGGGGCTGGAGTTCACTCTAAATCATCTAATACGGTTGTACCGGCCTTGAATCTATCGAGGACTGATTTTGATTCAACGCCGGGCAACGAAGGCCTTATTCTCGACCATCGACAAGGATAAGGATCGAGGTTGGATGAGATGATTCATATAGGTGAGGACCCGTGACATAATACTAGAGGAAAAAATCTCGTTCCTTGAAGAATGGAACACCAACCGTAAGTAACAGATCGGACATAATACTACAAGGATAAGGATCGAGGTTGGATGAGATGATTCATATAGGTGAGGACCCGTGACATAATACTAGAGGAAAAAATCTCGTTCCTTGAAGAATGGAACACCAACCGTAAGTAACAGATCGGACATAATACTACAAGGATAAGGATCGAGGTTGGATGAGATGATTCATATAGGTGAGGACCCGTGACATAATACTAGAGGAAAAAATCTCGTTCCTTGAAGAATGGAACACCAACCGTAAGTAACAGATCGGACATTACTCTTAGTATACGATTTGATTCCGTCTAACATGTTTATTTTTTTTTGCAGCCGTTCCTTGGATGCCTCAAGTGGCTCTCGATCTCAAGCATTGGGTCCGAAAGTTAGCCTCAACTTCCTCTCACGCCGAACGCGCGTGGCTTGACTTGGCAAGGGGCCGATGGAAGGCCAAGAACCACGGTAAAGATCCTTCCCTTGTGTTCCAATACACATATTGTTCTCCATTCTTTACTAACTTTCTTTCATGTAGCCTTGACCAAGGATGTTGTTCTGAGGCCCTCAACTGGCGAGGAAAAACCAAAGTCCTGGCTCCAAAATCGGGAAAAGATAACAAGAGGAAATGTTCCTCGTAGTCCGAGGACCCCAGGCCCAAGCTTCGAAGGGCGAGGCAAAAAGTAATAGCTCTCACGATGAAGTCGGTCCAAAACCTGAGAGAGGAGGAAGAATAAGAGGAGGAAGGCGCCTTGGCAATGACGACTCGACCTAGAAAAGTTGTCGAGGTCGCCAAGCCTTTTGAGCCGACAGCTGCAGCTGGCACTAAGCCTCGTGCGGAGGAGGCTTCGAAAAAGAATTCAGGTGTGGACCTCGAATCTCCAGGGGTCGAGATTATTTCTCGACAGACAGCAAACACACCTGATGGGGCAAGTTACGAGACGCAGAGGATCGATCAGAGCGCCCCGAGCGACTTGCTCGGGGCCGTGACAGCCGGTCAATTATCTTCACTCCCGACCTTCTCTGAGGAGGCATTACGGGAGGCTAGGAAGTTGAAAACCCCCGACATTGGCGGAGGGCTCGAGTGTGGTGATCCTTTCTAGGATTGCTTTACTGGGGTCGATGATGCCACTAACATCAGCGACGCCTCAATTCTTTTGGAAGAGGCTCAACATCTCCTTTCTCGGGTAAGTATCAGTTATCACATTTCTCTTTTACTTTTATTTTCTCTGAATCTGAATCATTGTTTATTTTATGTATAGGCCTCCGTTAAGTTCCAATCTAACCTTAGCCAGTGCGAGGCCGATTTTCAGAAGGTCTCGGAGGAGAGAAATGCTATGAAGTTTCTTTGCAGCCAAAAGGACGAGGCCATAAAGGATTTTCAAGCTGAACTGGCCAAGGCTCGTGAAGAGGAGGCCGAGCTGGACAAACAGGTAACTATTCTTTTGGTAAAGTACGGAATCAACCCAACTATGGAGGCTAATACTTCCCTAACTCAGCTGTAGCAGAAGGTAGAGAGGATCGAGCTACTTCGGGGAGAGGTTGACCAAGTCAAGGTCGATTATGATCGATTGAAGGGGAGTACGGACCGCTTGGCTACGGAAAAAGAGACTGCCTTGGCCAAACTGTCATCAGCGAAGGTTCAGCTTCTGGGCTTTAAGAAGAGAACTCGTCCCAAGCTAAGAAGATGAGGAGCTTGGAACCGGGCTAGCTGAGTCCAAGGCGGATATTGAGAAAACAAAGTTCATGGAAGATAAATCCATCTCCATGTACCGAGCTGATGCCGAGGCTGCTCAAACGCAGCTAAGGGAGGCTTCCGATCGGGAGCAATGGAATGTTGACTTGGAAAAATGTCAGTCCCGAAGGGAAAACCTCAAGGAAGTCCATGCTCGAGGTTTTGACCTTTCAGAAGAGACTGCTCGAGCCAAATTTCTTCAGGCCGAAGCCAGGCAGCTTGCCTCCTCGGATGAAGAAGAGGATGATGAAGAGAGCAGCCGAAGTGGGTCGGATGAGGGGCTTGAAGAAGAATATGCTCTCGAGAAAGCTGCTCAAGAAGGAGTTGTTCCCGGAAAATCTGCTTCTGAAGGAGAGGTCGGCTTCGACCGTAGTTTGATCTTAGTTTTCGTTTTTATTTTTGTAAGACCTTTATCGGTATTTTGTACATACCTTCATTGATTTCAATATATAATAGAAAACTTCTCTTTGAATGCCTTCATTGATTTCAAGTTCAAATATGTTTTCCGCCTTCATTTTGTGAAAATTTTCATTGCTGCGATTTTATTAACCTTCGCTCGAACATGAATCAAACCCTTAGATTTTAAAAGAGAGTCCCCAAGCCCAATGTTATGTTCGAGATTTCAGTTGCCTTTATCGTTGCCATGACTATATTGTCTTCGTAACTAAGTTCGATTAATTTTTGAAATTAGAGTAAAACAAACCCTTAGGTTTTTATCAAGTAATGGGTAAGTTTTGAGCTTACAACAATATACCCCTTAGGGTTTTATGATGAATCTTCGAGCTATAGTTGACTTTATTCGAGCTTGGAGAATTAGGTCCGAATTGAGTGAGAAAAAGGTCTTGAACTCCAAATGCATTGGCCCTTAGACTCTTTAGATTGGGCTGATTCGGCCTCTGAAAATGGCTATTCTTTCCCTTTTCGGCTTAAAAGACGTAGTGAAATTTTTTTTATGCCTTAGCATATATTTTTCTACCCATTGGATTTTTTGAGGGTCCGATGATTGGAACACCATTTTTCCTTTTGTGCCTTATCATGTTTGTGTTAAGATAGTTGGATACTGATGCGAGGCTAGAATTCATGGTTTAACATGTTATATGTCCTACATTTTATGTGCGTTAAT
>ML333771.1:4356-26272 GCA_005239505.1 Nicotiana paniculata
GAAAGTGGTAAAATTCTTCTTAAAGGAACACGAGAAATAACATTTAAATCTTTGTTTTGAAACTCATTTGCCAAGTTTAATAATATTCAATAATATAACCTTATCAGTTATACATTTATCCACAGAGGAAATCAATTCTCTTTCTAGATGATTAAGAAAATGAACTCTAGTCTTCTTTAGATATTCAATTACGATTTCAATTATATTAGCAGTTTAATATTACAGGCAGGATCACCGGTACAACACGTAAGGCATGTTAGTGGGTCCTAGACTACCCGAACATGGCATAATAGTAGCTACGCACACGCTCCCGTCACCTAGTACGTACGTAGCCCCCGAAGATAATAGCATATACTTAATTAATTCACCTAGGGGGACAATTCCCCCTCACAAAGCTAGAAAGGAGACTTACCTCGCTCCGAAATTCCATAACCGGCCTCCAAGCCTTTCCGATGACTCCAAACGTTGCACAACGCTCCGAAACTATCCAAACAACGACAAACCAATGAAAATATACTCTAATATTTGCAACAATTCCAAATTATATAATTTCCCAACTCCACTCAGTGAAATGACCAAGATGCCCTCGGGCCCACGTGCCCGAAATCCGAAATGTCTCGAAGATATACCCTACCCATAGTGTTACTAACTCAAATGTACAATTTACTCAAATATTGATGCTCAATTCGTGGTAGAAATCCAAAATACAAATTTTTAGGTCTTTCCTCCAAAATCCCAAATTTTCTACTAATTTCCATGTCTAATTCATGTATAATCCTTGTATAAATCTTAAAAATGTGAAGAAATTACTTACCTAGTGATGCTTGGTTGAAAACCCTGTTAAAGCTCCTCAAAATTGCCCACATCAATGAAACAAATGGAGGAAATGGCCAAAATACCGTTAAAATAACACACTGCCCAGGTGACCCTCCTATGTAATCGCACAACATGCTCTGTGATCGCATAGGCCAACTATGCTGCCTCACCAATTCACCCAGTGCGATCGCAGCCCAGCACCTGCATTCGCACAGGCCAAAGCATTAGCCCCCTTATTTCTTCTAATGTGCTTCGCACAGGCCAAGCCCCAGAAGTCCCAAACACACCATTGTGCAATTTCACAAGAATAAATTCCAGCCCCTCAAATTCCTTCTCTACTATTGCACACTATTGCCCGCGATCGCATAGCTTACCAGTGACACCAGCAAATAGCAGTAGTAGGTAGGGGAAAAATTGTCCGAAACCACCCGAAACACACCCGAGGCCCCCGGGACCCCGTCCAATCACACGACTTAATCCCATAACATCCCATGAACTTGTTTGAGGCTTCAAATCACATCAAACAACATCGGAATCACAAATCGCACCAAAATTCAAACTGTATGAACCTTGAAATTTCAAACCTCCACATTCGATGCCGAATTCAATCAAATCACGTCCGATTGACCTCAAATGTTGCACACAAGTCATATTTGACATTACGGACCTACTCTAACTTCCGTAATCGCATTCTGACCCCGGTATCAAAATTTCAACTTCCGGTCGGATTTCTCAAAACCTTCAAATTTCTATCTTTAGCCAAATGACATCAAAATGACCTACGGACATCCAAATTCACTTCCGATCACGCTCCCAACTCCATAATCACCATATGAAGCTATTCCCAGATTCAGAATCCCAAACGGACATCCACATCACTGAAATGCGCTTCAAGGAAAACTTAGGAAATTCTTTCAAAAATGCTGACTTCCACAATATACGCCAAATTGCTCCCGGGTTATCCAAAATCCGATCCGGACATACACCCAAGTCTGAAATCATCATACGAACCTGCTCGAACATTCAAATCCTGATTCGGAGGTCGTTTACTCAAAATTCCAATCTTAGTTGATTCTTCCAACTTAAGGCTTATGAAATGGGAATTTTCTTTCCAAACCAACTTTAACATCCCCGAAATTCAATTCCGACCACACCTACAAGTCATAATACCTTAAACGAAGCTGCTCACGGCCTCAAACCGCTGAACAACGCGCTAGAGCTCAAAACAACTGGTCGGGTCATTGCATTCTCCCCCACTTAAACAGACGTTCGTCCTCGAACGTGCTAAGAACTGCTCTGGAGTTATCTGAAATCACTGTTTAACACCTCGATCACCTTCCCGTGCTACCACAACCCAGTTGAGCACATTAGCTTGATCAAAACTAAAGATTTCTTCTTTTATCCATATAATAAGCTCAGAACCTAGTTCCAACACTTGAATTTCTCTGCCAGGCCTACTTCCAACATATAAACACCGTATCAACTACCACACGATATACGAGAACATGGATGCATACCTCTGTTGAATTAGCACCATGCACCGCAAACTTCATCATCTAACCACAATGATGTTCCCTAGACCTTAATAGCCAAAATTCCACGAATTTGACGCTCCCAATGCACCTTATGATATATATACATGCATCCCTCTATAATGCTGACGATACTACCACAACGGAGGAGATGCGTAGAAATTCATACCCAACTGCGGAGTTAACAAATCATTGAATACCTCACCTTGACTAGAATCATCACCTCATTATGAACCTGAATAATGGTATTTGTTCTTTAATATACACTTCACATAACCTTATCGCACTGATCCCTGATCCGATAATCTCGTCTTACCCAGTATGAACTACTCAGACAACAAATCACTCCAAATATGACCAACAGCCTCACATGATACCATATCGCGCCAATAGGTCATAACGCAAACATGATAGGTAAGAAATGACTCAGGAAGGGACTATTCAACTCACGCAACTGATATGAACTTTTCTCATAAAATAGGAAGTAAAACATAAGAAAATAAATATAGGAACCTTATTCATCATCACACTATTGCGGCGTGCAACCCGATCCGAATAACATACCCGTGGCGACGTGCCACCCGATCCACACATAAAATTTACATAAGAAGATATATACGGAGTTGGTTTGGTCACAATCACAAATTACTGAATATCGATCATACGCACGCTAAGTGCATAATACCATCTTGGGGAGACTGATAAAGTCGTAGGCTACAAAACTCAAGCACAACTGAGGTGTGATATATATATATATACACTCTGGATCTCATGAGCTATCCTACTCACATAACACGCCCACTACGCGGGATCAACACATAGGAAATTATCAAGCTATTTCAGAACTCACACGGCACAAATCACAATATCGCATAAATTTGATGAACACGGAGCAACATTTGCTGTTCTAGTACCTTTCCATGAAAAGCGCTCTACTGAAATGAACATGCCTAGCTCATACAGAGCCCATAATCATATTTAAATCCATCTACAAACATCGAGTCTACCTTGCTCACACCAAACTAAGCTAATAGCTTTTACCTGGGTCCATATTAACCCACTTTCTCTCATAATACGCGAGAACAACCATCATAGCCGGGACAAACACCCCATAATCCACAANATCTTTTCGCGGTCATGCTTCCACGACGTTCCACACAAGGTAGCAAGTCTACACATCCACCACTAGCCATACTACGTTGTAAGACAAATCAAGAGCCCATAACCACGGTACAAAGCCTCTTCCACCGAATATCAATCTCAGGTGACACTGAAGATAACACCAGCTTATTCTGAACTTTCAAATCACTTTTTCTTACTCTTCCGAGCTCATGACATCCTTATTAACACAGAACCACCATCTCTATTCTTACTCCCAGTTACATACTGCTTACCGCACCTAACATGCCAATATGAGGTAGCATAAGAATTCCATCATAACTTCTGAACCACCAATAGGGTGAACACTTCGTCATTTAGAAACGTTTTACTTAACTCATTTAGGAGTACAATCTCAACACACGAGTGAATTTCCACAATCATCCAATATGCAAATCCTTAACTAGTGGTTTATACCACCATAACCCTTCTGGGATCTGCCTACACCTGACAGGCTATAATACTTGAATGCTCCCACATGAGATCCATTACGACGGCCGACAAGCCCCGCACACACCGGCACAAACCACATGCATAACTTAATCACACCGAAGGAACTGATCACTGCCGTAAATGTGCCATTTCAACCATGGCTAATCAATCTATTTGCTTTTAATCATCTTCACTTGCCTCGGGAATAATAGCAACATCCTTCAACTCATAGCAAACTCAACTCTCACTCATCCCGAGTGACCTTGATTCACGAGACTATACTGCCTAAATCCCGCAACCCGTCTCATACCCTCCTGATAATCTTTCTACAATCCGGAGTTTATTTCTCTCACTCCTCAAATACTATCCTGCGTGCTAAAACATAACATACAACATTCCAACCATCCTCTTTTTTCTCTGAAATTACTCTGCAAAAGATCGATTCTCGATCATACTGCTGCCTGAAACCCTTAAACGCCGCATTCTTCACTTTGAATTCACTAGGACCACTATTGAGAGTCACCTACTCTGACTGGCCCCGAATACAACCAAGTCTAAGGCTCTTCTAGCACATGAATACCCTTTCCATTGAAGCACGTGACTGAGTCACTACCCTGACAATTCACCTATTCCTTAAGCAAAATTCTGAATCATCCAAAGCCTATCCTTGGCCCAACAAGGCCAACTTTTGCACATCATCAAATCCCACACACAATCACCATTTTACTCCTTTCCCTTAGCTGTAATAACTTGCCAACACGTCGACAATCCGCAACCCCATGAGAAGACAATCCTATGATCCAACTCCAGATGGTGGGACTCCCCCACTTAGCTCGAAGTTGCTCCTTGTACCACTATAGACCCTACCGAGATCTTTCTCCTTTGTTAACATGATCTTGCTCAACCAGTTTGTCCAGTTCTTCCAAATTCTCTTGCATCATTCACCCATTCTGCCTCCTACCGACTAGCCACTAGAATCCCCCGCCGAAATATGCCAACCATGCCACCGCTAACCTATTCACACGTGATAACCCTCCTGTGGAAATCACCAGCTTTACTTGTCCGTCCGCTCCTCATGGACATCCATTAAATGCGCGACAATATCTCCTAATCCCAAGCTATGTTGTCGCTCCCCCACTTTGTGACTGCTCGACTTCTGCTTCTTACACCTGGCCTCCTAGAGATGGAACCACCGCCTAGTCTCACTTCAAGATCATTCTCTGTAGCACTCAAACCAGCACATCACCACAAATTCAAGCTCTCTGAAGATCATCTTTCTCTAGCTGCCTTAATTATCAACACTTATCTGGTACTAAACCACCGCACCTCACGGTCTCTGCCAACTTCATTCTTCAATACTTCTTCTCAATAGTCTTATCCCACGCAATCGAAGAAACCATAGCACCGACAAGCTTAACACATTCCATTCGATAAATGACGACGATGACACGTCACAGGTGAATACTCCACCTTACTTAAAACACCAAGTCTTACTACTTTATCAATCCAAGACCTGGCCATCTATAGATCAATTGCCTTCCTTCCGCCGGAATCTAAATACTGAAATCTCGAAATCACACTCTGAGAAGACCTCCCTTCAAGCCATTCATCACCCCCAACTTATGGGCAAGCATTCTATCATCATATCGACATCGCGTAACCAATCGTCAACATTATCACCACCTGAGCATAACCTCAACGCTCTCAGAAACACAGCTACTGAGCAGAAACAACATATTATCCTTTCAAATGGAAATGACAATAGGCTCAATCAACTTCGCAGGGAGAAACATCCCGCACCGCACCCATAACACCATTTCAATTCCTCAAACTCCTGGTACATAACAAGCATTTCGCGAAGCGTAAGATTGAGTAGGAATAGACATAGGCATAAGACTCAAAGGAATCAAATCGCAAGATGAGGAAATCAAGAAGGGAAGTACTCCTAACAGCCCTGTAGCCTCTCGAAGATAAGTACAGACGTCTCCGTACCGATCCGCAAGACTCTACTAGACTTGCTCATGACTCTTGAGACCTACAGGAACCTAGTGCTCTGATACCATGTTGTCACGACCCAAAATCCATAAGGTCGTGATGGCACCGGACATCATTGTCAGGCAAGCCTAATCATTTATAATTTAAATAATTCATGGTCTTAACAATTATGAAAAATATTTCCTCTCACCTTATTACATATTAACCAAATAAAATTTGTTAAGTAAAACAATGGTTTGAATATTACACTTTAGCAATATATCCCAACACATCCCAGAACCCGGTGTCACAAGTATATGAGCAATTACTAAGAATTTATACAATCATCACAAAGCCTGTCCGAAATACATATTGGACAAGGAAATTTGAAATGAAAATAAATACAATACGAGTGAGACTCTGTTAGCTGCGGATCGCCTCCGGATGATGCAGCTCGCCTAAGTCTCCGAATCCTCCACATTGCTATGAAAGTACCTGTGCAATAAAATGCACAGCAAGTGTAGCATGAGTACAAAAACAACGTGTACTCAGTAAGTCGCCCGCCTAAACTCAGAGAGGTAGTGGCGAGATGTCAAATTAGACACTTGCTAAAGGTCAATTTAGAATATTCAAGTATGATAGTAAGCATGATTATCATAGGCAATTTATTAAAAACAGGAATAAATATTATCAACTCCGTTAACATTTAACACTTTATATCTTCGTCATATTAATAACAATGAATCAACATGGGTGATTTAATCAACTAACAATTAATCAACGGGAAGGAACAACTTCTTCCAAAATCTTTTTAATAACTTTAAATCTCTGTCATTTCAATTGACAACTTAAAATTTCAGGCCAGTAATCAGGCAAGAATCATAGCAGCTACACAGTAAATATCATGCGCAAGCAATGCCGAGGGTCGAACGGCGCGGACCAACAATAATAAAATGTGCAGTGCCGAGGGTCGAACGCCTCAAATCATAGATGCATCTATCTGCCCCACTATCGAATCGATCATGCGACGCGGTTATACATAAATACAGGGTTATACTGCTCGCGGATCATACATTCGAGCCAGGCACCCGTAGATACACATATCAATAAGTCCGCATTTTTATCAAGAAAGCATTTTCTCAGGAAAGTGGTAAAATTCTTCTTAATGGAACACGAGAAATAACATTTAAATCTTTGTTTTGAAACTCATTTGCCAAGTTTAATAATATTAAATTATATAACCTTATCAGGTATACATTTATCCACGGAGGAAATCAGTTACCTTTCTAGATGATTAAGAAAATGAACTCTAGTCTTCTTTAGATATTAAATTACGATTTCGATTATATTAGCAGTTTAATATTACAGGCAGGATCACAGGTACAACACGTAAAGCATGCTAGTGGGTCCTAGACTACCAGGACATGGCGTAATAGTAGCTACGCACGGGCTCCCGTCACCTTGTACGTACGTTGCCCCCGAAGATAATAGCATATACTTAATTAGTTCACCTAGGGGGACAATTCCCCCTCACAAAGTTAGAAATGAGACTTACCTCGCTCCGAAATTTCTCGAAGATATACCCTACCCATAGTGTTACTAACTCAAATATACAATTTACTCAAATATTCATGCTCTATTCGTGGTAGAAATCCAAAATACAAATTTTTAGGTCTTTCCTCCAAAATCCCAAATTTTCTACTACTTTCCATGTCTAATTCATGTATAATCCTTGTATAAATATTAAAAACATGAAGAAATTACTTACCTAGTGATGCTTGGTGGAAAACCCCTCTTGAAGCTCCTCAAAATCTCCCACATCAATGAAACGGAGGAAATGGCCAAAGTCCCATTAGAATAACACACTGTCCGGGTGACCCTCTTATTCGATCGCACAACATGCTCCACAATCGCATACGCCAACTATGATGACTCACAAATTCACCCAGCGCGATCACAACCCACACCTACATTCGCATGGGACAAAGTTGTAGCCCCCATATTTCTTCTAATGTGCGTTCGCACAGGACAAGCCCAGAATCCCCCAAACACACCCTTATGCGATCGCACTGGGCAATTCCCTGCAACCTTAATTTTTACTACTGAGCGATCGCACAACTACCACTGCGATCTCATAAGACAAAATTCCAGCCCCTCAAATTCCTTCTCTGCAATCGCACACTATGGGCCGTGATCGCATAGCTTGCCAGTGACACCAGCAAACAGCAGTGGCAGCAGGTAGGGGAAAATTTTTCCATAATCACCCTGAAACACACCCGAGGCCCCCGGGACCCCGTCCAATCACACGACCTAAAAGTTTGCACATAAGTCATATTCGACATTACGGACCTGCTCCAACTTCCGGAATCACATTCCGACCCCGGTATCAAGATTTCCACTTCCGGTCGGATTTCTCAAAACCTTCAAATTTCTATCTTTAGCCAAATAACTTCAAAATGACCTACGGACATCCAAATTCACTTCCGATCGCGCTCCCAACTCCACAATCACCATACGAAGCTATTCACAAACTCGGAATCCCAAACAGACATCCACATCACTAAAATGCACTTCAAGCCAAACATAGGAAATTCTTTCAAAAATGCTGACTTTCACAATATACGTCGAAATGCTCCCGGGCTATCCAAAACCCGATCTGGACATACGCCCAAGTCCGAAATCATCATATGAACCTGCTGGAATGTTCAAATCCTGATTCGGAGGTAGTGTACTTAAAATTCCAAGCTTAGTGGATTCTTCGAACTTAAGGCTTTTGAAATGGGAATTTTCTTTCCAAACCAACTCTAAACTTCCCGAAATTCAACTCTAACCACACCTACAAGTCATAATACCTGAAACGAAGCTGCTCATAGTCTTAAATCGCTGAACGGCACGCTGGAGCTCAAAATGACCGGTCGGGTTGTTACATAATGAATGGGCATATGGCGAGAACTATTTGCAATTGGTCTTCTAATATATGGATACTCTGAAAATCAAGGGTTTTAGATTATAAAATGTTATAATAGTGGTTTCATTCTTGATTGAGTACAAGATTAGGCCCTGAAATCCAAAAATTGTATTATCTCTTGGATAAGACACAAGTTTGAGCCGTCTCTTTCAGGGTCATTTCAGTCTGATATAATATCTGATTAGTGATTTGCACAAGCAACTCTGATATTCAATCCTCGCCACAAACTCTTTTTCCCTCCATCATCTTAAGTAGATAATGCTAGCCTACATATGATCTTTGTGGTCTCTGTATAACATACCAGCGACAAATTTAGTGGGGAAAACTGTATTTGAATAAAAGTCCACCTAATGTGATGAGGGTTTGTTGGAGAATAGCCGTTTGGAGGCATTGTTTAAAGAATAACTGATTGTTATAAAGTATTATTTAAATAGCTTGCGCTTCGCGCAACCGAATAAAAATAAAAGAAAACATTTTCGTAACATCAACAAAAAAAATGTAAGATAAACGTATGAAAAAATTAGAATAGAAAAGAAAATCCAAATAAAAATATCACATACTAGGAAGATATATACAAGCACATGGAAAACTATATTAATTAGCTTAAAATTAGCTTGAACTCTATATTAACCGATTATCATATAAACTCATCAATTTATATATTATTTAAATGTCAAACACCCAAAAGGTAGATAAACATCATAATGCAACAAACCAAAAATGAGAAAACGACGTGTGGTTAAAAGAAATATGTGATTTGCTTTGGTGTGGAGGGAATAAGAGGAAGAAAAACGATGAGTGTGTTATAAATAGAATTCTATTTAGAGTGAATGTCTATCTTTTAGAGAGTTTTACTTTGTGGCTATGTCATTTTTCTCCTATAAATAGAGGGGTCTTATCCCATTGTAAATCATCCCAAAATTCAATAAGAATTTCCTCTCTATTTCTCTGCAATATTGTTCTTCTTCTTTTATTGTTTCATAACACGTTATCCGCACGAGACTCTACCGTCTCAAGAAGCTCTTTGAGAAGATTAAGGTATAACTTTTCTCCTCTTTTTAATTATGACTGACATTATGAAAAGAAAGTTCGTTGCCCTTGAAATTTCGGGCAAGAACTATATGAAATGGGTGTTGGATGTTGAAATCCATTTAGATGCAATGGGTCTTGGGGACGCCATTAAAGATAAAAATAAAGAATTTACCTAATATTGTGCTAAGGCCTTGATTTTCTTGCGCCATCACCTTGATGAAGGGTTGAAAATTGAATATCTCACAATCAAAGATCCACTTGTTTTGTGGAATGGTTTAAAGGAAAGATACGACAACTTAAAGTTGGTGACTCTTCCACAAGCACGATATGATTGTGCTCATCTAAGGCTCCAAGACATTAAGTCTATTTCTGAATATAATTCTGCGATATTCAGAATTACTTCTAAATTGAAAATCTGTGGAGATACTATCACCGACTATGATATGCTTGAAAAAGCGTTCACAACATTTCATGCCTCCAATATGGTCTTGCAACAGAAATACTGAGAGAAAGGTTTCAATAAGTACTATGATTTGATTTCTCTTCCCTATGTGACTGAACGAAATAATGACTTGCTCATGAGAAATCACGAAAATTGGCCCACTAGGTCTACACCATTGCCTGAAGTGGATGAGGTGTATTCCCAATATGCTAAGTGTGGAAAAGGTCGTGGCCATACTAATGGTCGTGGTCATGGTTGTGGTCGTGGACAAGGAAGAAACTTTCCTGGTGTTAATCACCCCCCAACGAAAATAATCACCAAAAGTGGAAAGGGAAAGATGGTAAGCCAAAGGCAAATGGTTCAGAAACTGAATGTTATCGTTGCAGTGGAAAGGAGGAATGGGCAAATATTTGTCGTGTACCAAGACATTTGGTTGAGCTTTATCAAGCATCTCTAAAGAATAAAGGCCCTGAAGCTAATTTTTTCTCTGACAATGATTTTTACATCACCCACTTGGATGTGGCAGACTTCTTTGAGCACCCTGATGGTAAAATAGACCACTTGATCGGTGATGGATCCGTGGTTAAAGATGATTGAGCAGTTTAATTTTTATTTTTCCTATTCGTAGTAACTAGTGAATAAATATCATATAATTATAGTTATTTGCATACCATGTTGCATCAAGCATTATGCAGGATACTGATGATCTTGAACCTCAATCTGTTGGAGAATGTCGACAAAGACTTGATTGGCCAAAATGACAAGAAGCAATCCAATCAGAGTTGAATTCACTTGCGAAACGTGAAGTTTTTGGGCCTGTAGTCCAAACACATAATGGTGTTAAGCCTGTTGGCTATTGTGATTACCCAAAAGGTTATCCCATGTACTTTTAGCTAAATCTGTATTCTGAGGCCATGAAAGTCTCCTTTATCTCACCTCGATGTGCGTGCATAGCCCGGACGCATAGCCGAGAAGCCGTTATGTGGAAAATTGATAAAATGATGATTTTATAATAAATATTTAAATAAAGTTGACTTTGGTCAACACTTTTGGTAAACGGACCCGGACCCGTGATATGACGGTCCCGAATAGTCCGTATCAAAATATAGGATTTGGGTGTATGCCCGGAATCAAATTCCGAGGTCCCATGACCGAGAAATGAAATTTTGATGAAAATTATTTTCTGAAAAATATAAAGGTTTTTGAAAATGAGATTTGATGTGAAACCTGTGATACCGGGCCCGTATTATGGTTCCGGAGCCCAGAACAGGTTCAATATATCTAATATGTGTTATCTGTAAAATTTGGTGGGAAACGGACTTAGTTTGACGTGATTCGGATCGAAAATGGAAAACTTAGATGTTTTGGAAGTTTAAAGGAATTTCATTGATTTTGAGGTTTAATTCGATGTTTATGATGTTATTTTGGTGTTTTTATTACTTAGGTAAGTCCATAGGATATTTTTTAGGTTGTGTGTATATTTGGTTTTGAGCCCGGAGGGCTCGGGTAAGTTTTGGGTAGGTGTCGGAGTGCAACAGTGATGAGAAATCTGATGTCTAATGTTGTCATTTGGTGTCTGACCTTTTATGCTATGCGAATGCACATGTATAAGGGGGTGGGGTTGTTCTATCGAACGAACCCTATCAGGTGCGAACGCGGAGCACTAGAAGGGTACTCTATGCGAACGCACGAGAAGAGGTGCGAACGCATAGGCTTAGGGGGAGACCTGGGGGCTGGGTATCAATTACCCTGTGCGAACGCGGCCCCTCAACCGCGAACGCATGGGCCTGAATATCAAAACCTCCGCGAAACCGGAGAGTATTTTCGTCCAGTGATTTTAAATGCCCAAAAACAGAATCCATTACAGGAATTAGCCATTTTTCTCAACCCTCTTCTTCTCCAAACCCCATAGGCGATTTTTGAAGAGTTCTTCCACCATAACCTCTTAGGTAACTGATTGTCACATTGTATTCTTCCATTTTCATCAACATCTATTAGATTCTAGGCCTAAAAACATGAAATCAAAGGTAGAAATTGCGATTTTGGGTAGAGTTAGGGCTTTTTGAATATTTGGGAATTTGATCTCATTTTGGGGTCGGATTCCAAAACAGATTGTATATTCATGCTCGTGGGGGAATGGGTGATCGGGTTTTGCTCCGAACCTCGTGTTTTGACCAAGCAGGCCCGGGGTAGATTTTGGAATTTTTGGAAGAATGATAGGAATTCTGTAATTAAGCTTTGGAATTGAATTGTTTAGAATTTATTGATGTTATTGAGTCAATTATGTCTAGATACGATAGTCTCGGAGTCAATATCGAAAGGAAAAGCGGTGCTAGAGGCTTGATTTGGATTCTTGGTGTCGAGGTAAGTTTTGGCCTAACCTTAGCTTGAGGGAATAGATATTGAGTCTTATTTGCTATGTGATAATTCATGTCCAATGTATAGGTGAGGTAACGAGTACCTATATTTTGTGGTCTAGCGTGCCCGTTAGTCGAATTTCGTGATATATATGTGATTTCTGTTAATATTCTCCATGTTATGAAGTAATTGTCACTATGGAAGTTATGTACCTGAGGGTAATTCATGATTTTGAATATTGTTAATTATTTGTTCGGTTGAGGATTATTTGTTAAGTTGTACCTCCGAGTGAGATTGGTTATAGCTGAGTCTCTTGCCGGGACGATAGTATTCTTGCTGATAATTTTTGAGTATTTAAAGCTTATTGCTATTGAGTTTCCGGTCATCTGTTGCCTTTATATTTAATTATGCACGAGGGGACATTCCGTGCCAAGTGTCTTGTGAGGTTATGCACGAATGGACATTCCGTGCCGAGTGATTATTTATTTATACACGAGGGGACATTCCGTGCCAAGTGTCTTGTGAGGTTATGCACGAATGGACATTCCGTGCCGAGTGATTATTTATTTATACACGAGGGGACATTCTGTGCCGAGTGATTATTTATTTATACACGAGGGGACATTCCGTGCCGAGTGCCTTGTGAGGTTATGCATGAGGGGACATTTCTTGCCGAGTAATTATTTATTTATGCACGAGGGGACATTTCGTGCCGAGTGTTTTTTTGAGGTTATAGCACGAGGGGACATGTCGTGCCGTTTCTGTTTATTTGTTTGTTCAGAATTGTAAATTCCTGCTGTTATTTATACATTTCAGTTGTTATCTTGTTTTGTCATCTTAGTGAATTGTTGCCCCTTTTCCCAGCATATTAACCCCATTTTTTGTGCTTAACTATTTATTTCTTGTCATTTCTTCTTTATTACATTACTGAACTGCACATGTATTCGTTATTGGTCGTGTCCTAGCCTCGTCACTACTTCGCCAAGGTTAGGCTCGGCACATACTCAGTACATGGGGTCGGTTGTAATGATTCTACACCTGCACTTCCCTATGTTGTGAAGATTACACCGCCGGACCCAGTGGACATTGAGCGAGGGGGTATCCTTCAATCCACGGTGACACCGAGGTAGTCCTGCAGGAGTCCTCATGCCTTGGCGTCACCATCTATTTCCTTCCCTTCTGTCTTATCTTGTATTTCGAGATAGTTGTACCTTTTTATTTCAGACTCTTGTTTTTAGTGAATCTTAGACTGTTCGTGAAATTGTGAAACTAGTTCTGGGGGTTTTATGTACGAAATTTCGTAAGATTTATTATATTAAGCTGTTAAATTCCTAGATTCCGCATTTTTACTCATTTGTTCATGCGTATTATCTTTCTTTTAGATTTTAGTAATAAAGAAATAGTAAATTCAACAAAAATGTTGGCTTGTCTAGCGGGTTCAACGTTAGACGCCATCACGGCCTGAAGGTGCGATTTCGGGTCGTGACAAGTTGGTATCAGAGCTCTAGGTTTCTTAGGTCTCACAATTCACGGACAAACTTGGTAGAGTCTAAGGGATCGGTACGGAGACGTCTGTACTTATCCCCTAGAGGCTGCAAAGTTAGGAAATAACTTCTCATCTTTTCTTCTCTATCGTTCCATTTGAGTTCTAAATGCTAACTGAATTTCTATTATATTCTCTCGTAGATCACGAGAACGCATGCTTCCTAATCTACTGATCAGCAACCCGATCCTCCTATTGCAGCTCCTACTAGAGGCCGAGGTCGTGCTAGAGGCCGAGGCAGAGATAGGGCTCAGCCAAGAGCAGCAGCCCCAGTAGAGGATCCTCAGGTGGAGGTTGCTGAGGAGATTCCCACCCGGGCAGTTCCAGTCGGACAAACTCAGGTCCCAGAGGGGTTTATTGTCACCCCGGTTCTTCAAGACGTTCTGGTTCGCTTAGTGGGCCTTGTGGATAGCGTGGCTCAGGCCGGTCTTCTTTCTACTGCACCATCCGTCTCTCAGGCTGGGGGAGGGACCCAAACTCCTGCTACCCGCACACCAGAGCAGCTAGCTCCCAAGTTCCAGACTCCAGCACCTCAGATAGCTAGAGTAGCTCAGCCAGGGGTTGTGGCACCGGCAGTTGAGAGAGCACCTATGTCGGAAGATGCTCTATGGAGATTAGATCAGTTCACCAAGTTATTTCCTACTACTTTACTGGTGCACCATAAGAGGATCCCCAAGATTACTTGGATAATTGCTATGAGGTTCTTTGGAAGATGGGTATCGTGGAGTCCAATAGAGTTAATTTTGCTACATTCGGTCTTTCTGGTACCGCCAAGACTTGGTGGAGGGACTACTATTTGACTAGACCAGCTGGGTATTCGCCTTTGACTTGGGCTCAGTTCTCCAAGTTATACTTAGGGAAGTTTCTTTCAGTTAATCAGAGGGAGGATCTTCGGAGGCAGTTTGAGCGCCTCCAGCAAGGATCTATGACTGTTACAATGTATGAGACCAGGTTGATTACTCTGGCCCGACATGATATCATGATACTCCCCACTGATCGCGAGAGGGTAAGGAGGCTTATTGACAGTCTAGCTCAGCCTATTAGATTTTAGATGGACAGAGAGAAGGGTATTGATATCTCTTTTCAGGATGCGGCCGATGTGGCCAGCCGTATTGAGATGGTCTTATCACAGGGCAGCGGCCAGGGGTCTGACAAGAGACCTCATCATTTCGGCCGGTTCAGTGGTACCTCGTTTGGAGGCAGGGATTTTTTTGGCAGAGGTAATCATCGTAGGCCATACCAGTCGACACTTCAGGTATCCCGCATTGCACCACCAGCTCCTATTAGTGCATCATCAGCTCCTATCAGTGCGCCACCGATTCAGAGCTTCTAGAGTGATTATTCTGGTCGTCAAGGGCAGTTTTAGGGACAGCATTCTCAGCAGCCGAGGTCTTGCTTCACTTGTGGTGGTGTGGAGCACATTTCCAGGTTCTGCCCCTGAAGTCCCGGTGGTTCTCAGCATCAGGGTTCCCGTGCTAAGATTCTGCACCAGGTGCACCCCCGCCCCCTCAGCCAGCTAGAGGTGGAGATCGACGTGCCAGAGGTGGTGGGCAGGCTATGAGAGGTGGAGGTCAGCCCGAAGTGGGGTAGACCCAGAGATGTTCAGGTTGGAGGGGCTCCGCCCTAATGCTATGCTATTCCTGCCAGGCCTGAGGCTGAGGCCTATGATGCAGTCATTACAAGTATGGTTTCAGTTTGAAGCAGAGATGCTTCGATTTTATTTGATCCGGGTTCTACATTCTCCAATATGTCTTCATATTTTGCCCCTTATCTGAGTATGCCCCATGATTCCCTGAGTACTTCTGTATATATGTCTACACCGGTGGGTGATTCTATTGTGGTAGATCGAGTCTACCATTCATGCGTAGTGGTTATTGGTGGTCTCGAGACTCAGGTAGATCTCTTGTTTCTCGATATGGTCGACTTCGATGTTATTTTGGGGATGGATTAGCTATCTCCCTACCATGCTATTCATGACTGTCATGCCAAGACAGTGGCCTTGGCCTTGCCAGGAGTACCTCGTTTGGAGTGGAGAAGGACTCTTAGTCATTCTTCCGGTAGAGTTATTTCATATATGAAGGCTCGGCACATGGTCGAGAAGGGTTGTTTTGCATATTTGGCATATGTTCGTGATTCTAGTGCTGAGGTTCCATCTATGGAGTCTGTGCCCATGGTGAGTGAGTTTCCAGAGGTATTCTCTGTTGACCTGTCGGGTATGCCACCTGACAGGGATATTGAATTTTTTATTGAGGTGGCTCCAGGCACTCAGCCCATTTCTACCCCGTCGTATCGTATGGCCCCGACAGAGTTGAAGGAGTTGAAGGATCAGTTGCAGGATTTGTTAGATAAAGGCTTCATCAGGCCTAGTGTTTCTCCTTGGGGTGCCCCAATGTTGTTTGTTAGGAAGAAATATGGCTCGATGAGGATGTGTATTGACTACCGGCAGTTGAACAAGGTTACTATTAAGAATAAGTATCCTCTGCCGAGGATTGATGATTTATTTGACCATCTTCAGGGTGCTACAATGTTTTTCAAGATAGATTTGAGATCTGGTTGCCATCAGTTGAGGATTAGGGCGTCTGATGTCCCTAAGGCAGCCTTTCGCACTCGGTATGGGCATTATGAGTTCTTGGTGGTGTGATTTGGGTTGACAAATGCCCCTGCTGCTTTTATGGAGTTGATGAACCGAGTGTTCAGGCCCTATTTGGATTCGTTTGTTATAGTCTTCATTGATGATATTTTGATTTACTCCAGTAGCCGAGACGAGCATGAGCAGCACCTTCGAGTCATCCTCCAGACTCTGAAGGACAGTTAGTTGTATGCCAAATTTTCCAACTGTGAGTTTTGATTGAGTTTGGTTGCATTTCTAGGCCATGTGGTATCGTCAGAGGGTATTCAGGTAGATCCCAAGAAGATTTCAGCAGTCAGAGATTGGCCTAGAACCACCTCAGCTACAGAGATTCGGAGTTTCTTGGGCTTAGCAAGTTATTATCGCCGGTTTGTGAAGGGAATTTCATCCATTGCAACCCCGATGACCAAGTTGACCCAGAAGGGTGCCAAGTTCAGGTGGTCTGATGAGTGTGAGGTGAGCTTTCAGAAGCTCAAGATAGCCTTGACCACGACACCGGTGTTAGTTTTGCCCACAGGTTCAGGGCCTTATACCGTGTATTGTGATGCTTCACGGGTGGGACTTGGTGTAGTGTTGATGCAGGATGGTAAGGTTATAGCTTATGCTTCTCGTCAGTTGAAGGTTCATCAGAAGAAATATCCAGTTCACGATTTGGAGTTAGCAGCTATTATTCTGTTGAAGATCTGGAGGCATTATCTGTATGATGTGTCCTGTGAGGTGTTCACAGATCATAAGAGTTTGTAGTATCTGTTCAAGCAGAAAGAGTTGAATATGAGGCAAATGAGATGATTAGAGCTGTTGAAGGATTATGATATTACCATCTTATACCATCCGGGAAAGGCCAATGTGGTTTCCGCTGCTTTGAGCCGGAAGTCAGCCAGCATGGGTAGTCTTGCTTATATACCAGTCGGAGAGCGACCACTTGCTTTGAATGTTCAGGCTTTGGCCAACCAGTTCATGAGATTGGAGGTTTCTGAGACTGGCAGTATTTTGGCCCATACCGTGGCCTGTTCTTCATTGTATGATCGTATCCGGGCCAGGAAGTATGATGATTGTCATTTATGTGTTCTTAGAGATACGGTCCGGCACGGAGGTGCCAAGCAGGTCACAGTTGATTATGCGGGAGTTTCGAGGATGCAGGGTCATATTTGTGTACCTGATGTTGATGGCATTCGGGAGTTGATATTGAATGAGGCTTATAGTTCCCTATATTCCATCCATCTGGGCGCCGCAAAGATGTACAAGGACTTGTGGCAGCATTATTGGTGGCAGAGGATGAAGAAGGATATTGTAGCATATGTAGCTCGGTGCTTGAACTGCCAGCGGGTTAAGTACGAGCAATTGAGACGCGGTGGTCTGATGCAGCAGATTAAGCTTCCCGAGTGGAAGTGGGAGCGTATCACCATGGACTTCGTAGTACGACTCCCACAGACTCAGAGGACATTTGATGTGGTGTGTGTCATCGTGGATAGGCTGACCAAGTCAGCACACTTCATTCCTGTATCAGTTTCGTATTCGGCGGAGAAGTTGGCAAAGATGTATATGAGATAGATAGTTCGATTTCATGGTGTGCATTATATACGATCGAGGTACTCAGTTTACCTCCCATTTTTGGAGAGTATTCCAGCGTGAGTTTGGCCACACGGGTTGATTTGAGCACAACATTTAATCCTCAGACGGACGGACAGTCCGCGCGTACTATTTAGATTTTGGAGGATATGTTGCGAGCATGTGTCATTGATTTTGGAGGTTCATGGGACCAGTTCTTGCCTTTAGCTGATTTTTCCTACAATAACAGCTATCAGTCGAGCATTCAGATGGTTCCGTATGAGGCGTTGTATGGTAGGCGGTGTCGGTCGCCAGTCGGGTGGTTCGAGCCGAGAGAGTCTAGATTGCTGGGTTCAGAGTTAGTCCTGGATGCCTTGGATAAAGTGAAGATTATTTAGGATAGACTTCGTACAGCCTAGTCCAGACAGAAGAGTTATGCGGATCGCAGAGTTCGTGACTTGGCATTCATGATAGGAGACCGAGTATTTCTTCGGGTGTCGCCCATGGAGGGCGTGATGAGGTTCGGAAAGAATGGCAAGTTGAGCCTTAGGGACATTGGTCCATTTGAGATTCTGGACAAGGTGGGGGAGGTGGCCTACAGACTTGCTTTGCCACCTAGTTTATCAGTCGTGCACCCGATGTTTCATGTATCTATGCTTCAGAGNAGAGATTGTGATGACCCAAAAGGTCATCCCGTGTACTTTTAGCTAAATCTGTGCTCCGAGGCCATGAAAGCCTCCTTTTATCTCATCTCGATGTGCGTGTGCATCCGGCGCGCGTAGCCGGGAAGCCGTTATGTGGAAAATTGATAAAATGATGATTTTATAAAAAATATTTGAATAAAGTTGACTTTGGTCAACATTTTTGGTAAACGGACTTGGACCCGTGATTTGACGGTCCCGGAGGGTCCGCAGGAAAATATGGGACATAGGCATATGCCAGAATCAAATTCCGAGGTTCCAAGTCCGAGAAATGAAATTTTTAGAAGAAAATTGTTTTCTGAAAAATATAAAGCTTTTTTAAAATGAGATTTGATGTGAAACCTGTGATACCGCGCCCGTATTATGGTTCCGGGGCCCGGAACAGGTTCGATAGGTCTTATATGTGTTATCTATGAAATTTGGTGGGAAACGGACTTAGTTTTGCGTGATTCGGATCGAAAATGGAAAATTTAGAAGTTTAGGAAGTTTAAATGAATTTCATTGATTTTGAGGTTTAATTCGATGTTTATGATGTCATTTTGGTGTTTTGATTACTTGAATAAGTCCGTAGGATATTTTTGAGGTTGTGTGTATATTTTTTTTTGAGCCCCGAGGACTCGGGTGAGTTTCGGGTAGGTGTCGGAGTGCAAAAGTGGTGAAACATCTGATGTCTAATGTTTTCATCTGGTGTCTGACCTTTTCTGCAATGCGAACGCACGTATAAGTGTGAACGCACAACACTGTCATGGGAGTGGGTGGGGTTGTTCTGTGCGAACGCATCCTATCAGGTGCGAACGCGGAGCACTAGAAGGGTACTATACGCGAACGCTTGAGAAGAGGTACGAACGCATAGGGTTAGGAGGAGACATGGGTTATGGGTATCAATTACCCTATGCGAACGCGGTCTGGGCCCGCGAACACGGAGAGTATTTTCGTCCTGTGATTTTAAATGGCCAAAAATAGAATCCATTACGGGAATTAGCTATTTTTCTCAACCCTCTTCTTCTCCAAACCCCATAGGCGATTTTTGAAGAGTTCTTCCACCATAACCTCTTAGGTAAGTGCTTCTAACATTGTCTTGTTCCATTTTTTCATCAACATCTATTAGATTATAGGCCTAAAACATGAAATCAAAGGTAGAAATTGGGATTTTGGGTAGAGTTAGAGCTTTTTGAATATTTGGGAATTTGACCTCGTTTTGGGGTCGGGTTCCAAAACAGATTGTATATTCGGGCTTGTGGCGGAATGGATGATCGGGTTTTTGTCCGAAGCTCGTGTTTGGACCAAGCGGGCCCGGGGTCGATTTTGGAATTTTGGGAAGAATGTTGGGAATTCTATAATTAAGCTTTGGAATTGAATTGTTTAGCATTTATTGATGTTATTGAGTCAATTATGTCTAGATACGATTGTTTCGGAGTCGGGATCGAAAGGAAAAGCGCTGTTAGAGGCTTGATTTGGATTCTTGGAGTCAAGGTAAGTTCTTGGACTAACCTTAGCTTGAGGGAATATGTTTTGAGTCTGATTTTCTATGTGGTAATTCATGTCCAACGTATAGGTGAGGTGACGAGTACCTATATGTTGTGGTCTAGCGTGGCCGTGAGTCGAATTTCGTGATATATATGTGATTTCTGTTAATATTCTCCGTGTTATGAAGTAATTGTCAGTATGGAAGTTATGTACTTGAGGGTAATTCATGATTTTGAATATTTTTGATTATTCGTTCGGTTGAGGATTATTTGTTAAGTTGTACCTCCGAGTGAGATTGGTTAGAGTTGAGTCTCTTGCCGGGACGATAGTATTCTTGTTGATAATATTTGAGTATTTAAAGTTTATTATTGTTGAGTTTCCTATCAATTTGTTACCTTTATATTTATTTATGCACGAGGGGACATTCTGTGCCGAGTGTGTTGTGAGGTTATGCACGAGGGGACATTCCGTGCCGAGTGATTATTTATTTATGCACGAGGGGACATTCCGTGCCGAGTGATTATTTATTTATGCACGAGGGAACATTCCGTGGAGAGTGTTTTTGTAAGGTTATAGCACGAGGGGACATGTCGTGACGTTTCTGTTTATTTGTTTGTTCAGAATTGTAAATTCCTGCTGTTATTTATACATTTCAGTTGTTATCTTGTTTTGTCATCTTAGTGAATTGTTGCCACTTTCCCCCAGCATGTTAACCCCATTTTTTGTGCTTAACTGTTTATTTCTTGTCATTACTTCTTTATTACATTACTGAACTGCACAGGTATTCGTTATTGGTCATGTCCTAGCCTCTCACTACTTCGCCGAGGTTATGCTCGGCACTTACTCAGTACATGGGGTCGGTTGTACTGATGCTACACCTACACATCCCTATGTTGTGCAGATTATAGCGCCGGACCCAGTGGACATTGAGCGAGGGAGTATCCTTCAGTCTACAGCGACACTGAGGTAGTCCTGCAGATGTCATAATTGATTTTAGCCATGTTTATTTAAGTATGATGTGCAAAAAAAAAAAAATTTCACATGGATAAATATTAAAGGACAAGAAAGTTCTTTGCGAATTCTCTTATTTTGCTTGTTCTCGCGATAATTATACCGACTAAAATTTGGATTGAATCCCTTGAATTCTGGAATTTATCAATGGTGGTACGGACCCATTCACCTATTATGTATACCATATAAGTTGCATCTGTGTGATGGTTACATGTGCGATTATTATTAACCGAAACCTGGTGTTTGCGAGGTAACTTGCTAAATAATTTAATAGAGAGCATAATTTTCAGATTTTCTATTCAAGA
>MDKI01062539.1:0-11312 GCA_005239505.1 Nicotiana paniculata
GGAAAATCATACCCCTAGTCTGTTTTGGGGTTTTTTGTATAAAACAAATAGGTTGGAACTAATTTTATGCTTAGTTTTAACCAAGTTATTATAATATCATCTCCTAAGTTTTTGTTCAACTTCTGTGATACTTTATTTCGAGTTTCTGTATTACTCTTTTATTATGGATTAAAAAAATACTTTAGTACTTCATCTCTTTTTGAAACAAGCACGATTTATAAAAGAGGGCCATTTTATGAACGACACTTAATGAAGAAGACGTCTCAACTTCGTAATGGTGTAAACATACTAAAGAAGAAAGAGGAACACACACGTTTCCTTGAGTAACTTTTGAGGAAAGTTTTGTGTCATTCGAACTTTCAAATTACATAATACTTTACATATATTCAAGTATCATCTATAACTCTTTCGTAAATGTTTCTTTTACAACAGATTTGTAAAAAATTCAAGGGTATATCTTGCAACCCGTGACTAAATATTGCCTTTAACCTAAACATTCATAAGATTTTGAAGTTTACATCCACGAGTGTATTCTTCATAGGTTTTCGAATCAGGATTGCATTTTTGGCTCTTTGACTTCACTCTTAACTTTCAATTTGTTGAGCAGACCTTAGGCTTTGACTTGAATTCTGATTTATTCTAGTCTTTTATGCCTTCCATATGTATATATAATAATGTCCCCCAAGTGTTTGAGCTTTGAATTATGAAATCTCGAGCACTTGATTATTCCTTCCATGTGGTCCATTTCCTGAAAAAGGAAAAACATACGGGACTCAAAGATAAATATAATTTAGATGATGACTGTAATGACCCTGCCGGTCATTTTAAGAATTTGTGCCCCGATCCCCTATTTACCACTTCTCCCATGTCTTTTCATGTTATTGGAACATGTCGGTGCGTTGAGTGATGAAATCCGGGGTGATTTTGGACACATAGTATATAAATGTGAAATTTAGCTTTAGAAATCTGGTCGTAGCTAGATCTATGAGAAGACGAATCTGGAATGGAATTCCGTTGACTCCATTAGCTCTGTTGGGTGATTTCGGGGTTAGGAGCGTACTTAGAATGTGTTTTCGAGGTTGGTTGTGGATTTAGGCTTGAATTGGCGAAAGTTAGAAATTCGGTGAATTTGGCTTATAGGTGAGATTATGATATCAGACTCAATGGATTTCCGAAAGCGACAGTAGGTCCGTAATGACGTTTATGACCTCTGTGCAAAATTTTAGGTCATTCGGATGTGTTTAGACATGTTTCAGCGTCGGATCTGAATTCTAGAATTTTCCTAAGTTCTTAGACTTGAATCTATGCATAATCGATGATTTTGATGATATGAGACGTGTTTTTATGACTCGACCAAGTTAGAATAAGGTAGGGTCGGTTGGTGGTTTTGGTTGAGGTCCCGGGGGCCTCGGGGTTGTTTCGGATGCTTAATGGGAGAATTTGGAACTTAACAAATTGTTGAACCAGACTTTCTTCTGCTGTTTCGCACCTGCGAAGGTATTCCCGCAGGTGCGGACACGCAAGTGCGATAGGGCTGGTCGCAAGTGCGATGGTGAGGGGGTTGACCAGTGGTCGCAGGTGCGACTTGGGTTCTGCAGGTGCGGTACCGCAGGCGCGACCAAACGACCGCAGGTGCGGCCCTAGTGGACTTAAATGAATTTCGCACCTGGATGCTTTTTCTGCAGGTGAGGTACTGCAGGTGCGGTGAAAGGGACCGCAGGTGCGAGATCCCTGTATGTTTATTCCAAAAATCTGAGGGTTTGAATTTCATAAATCTAAAATCGTTTGAGAGCTCGGGAATTGGCAATTTTCAATGCATTTTTAAGAGAAGGATCATAGGTACCGTTTTCTAATCCTAATTCATTGTTATACCATTAATCCCCGTTGTTTTCTATCGTTTAATTAACAAAAATGGGGGAAAAACCACGGGAACTTGATGAAAGTTCCCCAACCAAAATTCTGAGAACTTAGTGGGTTTTATTATCGGATTTCGATGATTCTTGTTCGAGTGAGTTTGTCACTGAATGGGTGTCTGGAAAATATAACTTTTACCCGATTTCGAGACATGGGCTCGAGGGGCGTTTTGGCCAAAATTCCTAATTTCGCGTATTAGCTTCGAATTAATTAGTTATTTTGATTTCTGGAAATGATATTCACATTATTCAATAGAATCTAATAGATTTGGGCCACCCGAAGTTGGATACTCGTGGCAAGAGCGTGATTATTGGTTGATTAGCACAGTCGAGGTAAGTGGCTTGCCGAATTCTGTGTTGAGGACCTTCTCTTAGGCATTTTTATATGGATTTTGTTATGTGGATGCCGTGTACGAGAGGTGACGAGTGCGTACACGGGTCTCTGTTGCTAAAATCCTATTTTTTTTACTCCCATGAAAATGCTCATTTTCATTCATATATTACTATTTCCTATCTTAATTGAGTAGATAGCCTAAGTGTAAGCATGCCTACCTGTTCTGACTTGTATTCCTCTTAATTGCTACTAGTCACATCATGCTTAGGTAGTTTTATGCTATCCTTACCTGTTGTTTTTCCTGGATTGTTTACTTAAGCCATAATTGACATACTTCTATTTGGCATATTTAAATTGGGACTATGGACCGAGACCCGAGAGATTTCCCCCTGTACTGCATTCATATTTAAATTGGGACTACGAACTGAGATTCGGGAGCTTTCCTCCTGTACTGAGATGCATATTTAAATTGAGACTACGGACAGAGATCCGGGAGCTTTCTCCTATACTTCATAGCATATTTAAGTTGGGAGTACGAACTAAGATCCGGGAGCTTTCCCCGTGTACTGCATTGCACATTTATTGTTGAGATATATGCTATGCTGAGCCGAGGGCTCTCTTTATGTCATTAAATCTTTCCGTTTTTGTTAAACCTTGTTATCATTTCTTGTCTATCTTCCACTGTTTTAAAAATTGTATATTGACTTGTTTTACAAACTCAGTAGGGCCTCTACCTGACCTCGTCACTACTTGATTGGGGTTAGGCTTGGCACTTACGAAGTACCGAATGTGGAGTACCCATGCCCTTTCCTGCGCATGTTTTTCCCATGTGCAGATCTAGGTACTAACACTCAGTATCGTGGCTAGGAGTTGTCTACCAGCAGCTAGGAGACTGTGAGGTAATTCTTCCGCGTCCGCAAAATCCCACGAGTCCCCTTCTACTCTAGCATAGGCATAGAAAGACTTGTACATTTCCCCATTGTTTCATTGTATAGAGCCATTTTGTTTAAGATCTTGTGACCATGGTGACATTCCAGGTTTTGGGAAGTAAAGTTGTATATGCTGAGCATCTACGTTATAAATATTTGATATCCTTTCTGTCTTTATTTTATAGATTTTGTTGTTTTCCGCAAATTCTATGCTTACCTAGTCATAGAGACTAGGTGTCGTCACGATACCTTTTGGAGGGTAAATTGGGTCATGACAAGTTGGTATCAAAGCGTCTAGGTTCATAGGAGTCACCAGTCACAAGTCGGTTTATTAGAGTCTCGCGGATCGATGCGGAGACGTCCGTATCTATCTTCGGGAGGCTATGTAACTGTTAAGAACAATCAAATTCTTTGGAATTCCTTATCGTGCTAGTTACCGTCATCAAATTCTTAAACTCTATTCTATTCTTGCTTGCAGATGGTTCGTACCCGTACCGGACGTACTAATGACCAGGAACCTGAGCCCCCAATTAGAGCCACCAGAGGCATGGGCCGGGGCAGGGGCGAGCACGCAGTGCAGCCCGAGCACCGGCCAGAGCAGAGGCAGAGGAGCCCCCAACAGCCATAGTTGGAGGGGCACAGGAATTCCCTACTGTCACTCCAGACCTCCAGGAGACATTGACCCAGTTCTTGAGTGCTTTCACTAATCTGTCTCAGGCGGCTCTACTCCCGATAGCTCCAGCTACATCCCAGGCCGGAGGAGGGACACAGACTCCCGCGACCCATAATCCTAGGCAGAGAGTTCATATTGGGCAGGTCCCAGAGTACCTTCCTATACCCCCAGCAGCTCCAGCTCAGTATGAGACTAGGATAGCTGTTCTTGAGACAGAGCAGCTCTGACTTGAGAGGTACAAGAAGAACCACCCACCTGAGTTCAGCGGACTAGCTTCGGATGACGCCCTGGGTTTTCTTGAGGGGTGTCATCGCATTCTCCTCACTATGGGTATTGTGGAGACGAGTGGGGCTTCTTTCAC
The DNA here is from genome assembly GCA_005239505.1 of Nicotiana paniculata. Taxonomy (NCBI): domain Eukaryota; kingdom Viridiplantae; phylum Streptophyta; class Magnoliopsida; order Solanales; family Solanaceae; genus Nicotiana; species Nicotiana paniculata. The sequence goes on from MDKI01062539.1 coordinate 4,211, forward strand.
TGCTTTCCAGCTGAGGGGAGAAGCTTATCAGTGGTGGCGTGCTTTTGAGCTTAGTAGCCTGGATGGGTATGTGTATTGACTACCGGCAGTTGAATAAGGTGAAAGTAAAGAACAAGTACCCACTGCCTCACATTGATGATCTATTTGACCAGTTGCAAGGTGCTAGGGTGTTCTCCAAGATTGATCTACATTCTGGTTATCATCAGTTGAAGATTCGGGAACCGAATATCCTGAAGACTGCCTTTCGGACCAGATATGGCCACTATAACTTCCTCGTTATGTCATTTGGGCTGACCAACGCCCCAGCAGCCTTCATGCACCTGATGCACAACATATTTCGGCCTTATCTTGAGACTTTCAACATTGTGTTCATTGATGACATTCAGGTATATTCTAGGTCCCAGGAGGAAAATGAGCAGCACTTGAGGACCGTGCTTCAGACATTGAGGGAGAAGACGTTGTATGCCAAGTTTTCTAAGTGTGAATTTTGGCTTGATTCTGTGGCATTCTTAGGCCACGTGGTGTCTTCATATGGGATCAAAGTAGATCGGAAAAAGGTGGAGGCGGTTCATAGTTGGCCCAGACCATCCTCAGCTACTGAGATCCGCAGTTTCCTCGATTTGGCTGGGTATTATCGCTGCTTTGTGGAGATATTTTCATCCATTTAAGCATCCATGACCAGACTGGCCCACAAGGGTGCACCTTTTATATGGACTGAGCAGGGTGAGTAGAGCTTTCAGAAGCTCAAGACAGCCCTGACTACAACTCATGTGTTGGCTTTGCCTACCGGTTCCGAATCCTATACAGTTTATTGTGATGCTTTGAGGATTGACTTGGGAGCGTTGTTGATGTAGGACGGTAGGGTGATTGCCTACGCGTCCAGGCAGTTGAAGGTCCATGAGAAGAACTACCCTGTTCATGATCTCGAGTTGGCAGCGATTGTTCACGCCCTGAAGATATGGCGTCATTATTTATATGGTGTTCCCTTTGAGATATATCACCGGAGTTTGCAGCACATATTCAGGCAGAAGGATCTAAATTTGCGCGAGCGTAGGTGGTTAGAGTTGCTGAAGGACTGTGACATAACTATATTATACCACCCGGGGAAGGCCAATGTGGTGGCCGACGCCTTGAGTCGCTGGGCGGAGAGTTTGGGGAGTTTGGCATACGTTCATGCAGCTGAGAGGCCTCTAGCCTTAGATGTTTAGTCCTTATCCAGTCAGTTCATGAGATTGGATCTTTCTGAGCCTTGCTGGGTATTATCTTGTATTGTTGCTCGATCTTCCCTTCATGACTGTATCAGAGAGCGCCAGTATGATGATCCCCACCTTTTGGTTCTTCACGATACACTCCGGCGGGGCAATGCCAAAGATGTGACTATAGGGGAGGATGGGGTGATGAGGATGCATGGCCGTATCTGTGTGCCCAACGTAGATGGGCTTCGGGAGTTGATTCTTGAGGAGGCCCATAGTTCACGGTATTCCATCCATCCGAGTACCACGAAGATGTACCAGGATCTGAGACAGCACTATTGGTGGCAAAGGATGAAGAAGGATATAGCAGAGTTTGTAGCCAAGTGTCTCAACTATCAGCAGGTCAAATGTGAGCATCAGAGACCGGGAGGGTTACTTCAGCAGATTGAGCTTCCAGAGTGGAAGTGGGAGCGGATCACCATGGACTATGTGGTTAGGCTTCTTCAGACTTTGAGGAAGCATGATGCTATTTGGGTGATTGTGGATCGGCTGACCAAATCAGCCCATTTCATTTTGGTACTGACTACATATTCATCGGAGTGGTTGGCTGAGATTTATATCAGAGAGATTGTTCGCCTCCAAGGTATTCCAGTATCTATCATTTCAAACAGAGGTACACATTTCACTTCATGGTTCTGGAGAGCCGTTCAGCAGGAGTTAGGCACCAGGGTAGAGTTGAGCACAACTTTTCACCCTCATATGGACGGGTAGTCTGAGCGCACAATTCAGATCCTCAAGGATATGCTTCGTGCCAGTGTGATGGATTTTGGAGGGTCATGGGATCGATTCTTGCCTATGGAGAAGTTTTCTTACAACAACAGCTTCAAGTCCAGAATTCAGATGGCGCCATAAGAGGTATTGTATGGTAGGCGGTGTAGGTCTCTCGTGGGATGGTTTGACCCGGGCGAGGCCCGATTGTTGGGTACAGACTTGGTTCAGGATGCCCTGGACAACGCGAAGTTGATTTAGGAGAGACTTCGCACAACTCAGTCAAGGCAGAAGATCTATACGGATCGGAAGGTTCAGGACTTAACATTTATGGCTAGCGATCGGGTTGTGCTTCGGGTATCTCCTATGAAGGGCGTCATGAGGTTCGGGAAGAAAGGCAAGCTGAGTCTGAGATTTATTGGCCCTTTTGAGGTGTTGCGACGTGTTGGGGAGGTTGCTTATAAGCTAGCACTGCCTCCAACCAAGCAGGGGTTCATCCGGTGTTCCACGTCTCCATGCTTCGGAAGTATCACGGTGCCCGACTTATGTCTTGGATTTCAGCTCAGTCCAATTGGACAAGGATCTATCATATGTTGAGGAGCCTGTGGCTATATTGGACAGACAAGTCAGAAAGCTCAGGTCAAAGGATATTGCGTTAGTAAAGGTTCAGTGGACGGGTCAGCTAGTCGAGGAGGCGACTTGGGAGACCGAGCACGATATGCAGAGTCAGTACCCTCATCTTTTCCCAGCTTCAGGTACGTTTCTATGCTCGTTCAAGGACAAACGATTTTCTTAAGAGAGGGAATATGTAACGACCCGGCCGGTCTTTTTAATAATTTGCTCCCCGATCCCTTATTTACAGCTTCTCTCATGTCTTTTCATGTTATTGGAACCTGTCGGTGCGTTGAGTGATGAAATCCGGGGTGATTTTGGACACATAGTCCATAAATGTAGAATTTATCTTTAAAAATATGGTCGTAGCTAGAGTTGTGTGAAGACGGATCCGGAATGGAATTCCTTCGACTCAGTTAGCTCCGTGGGTGATTCCGGGGTTAGGAGCTATGCATAATCAATAATTTTGATGTTATGAGACGTGTTTTTAAGGCTCGACCAAGTTCGAATAAGGTATTAGGGTCGGTTGGTGGTTTTGGTTAAGGTCCCGGGGGCCTCGGGGTTGTTTCAGAGCGGGATTATTGGTTGATTAGCACAGTCGAGCTAAGTCGCTTTCCTAATTCTGTGTTGGGGACCTTCCCTTAGGCATTTTTATATGGATTTTGTTATGTGGACGCTGTGTACGAGAGGTGACGAGTGCGTACACGGGTCTTTGTTGCTAAAATCCTATTTTTTTACTCCCATGAAAATTCTCATTTTCAGTCATATATTATTGTTTCCTATCTTAATTGAGTAGATAGCCTAAGTGTAAGCATGCCTGCCTGTTCTTACATGTATTCCTCTTAATTGCTACTAGTCACATCCTCTTTATGTAGTTTTACGCTATCATTACCTGTTGTTTTTCCTAAATTGCTTACTTAAGCCACAATTGACATACTTCTGTTTGGCATATTTAAATTGTGACTACGGACCGAGATCCGGGAGCTTTCCCCCTGTACCGAGATGCATCTTTAAATTGGGACTACGGACAGAGATCCGGGAGCTTTCCCCCTGTACTGCATAGCATATTTAAATTTGGACTACGGACTGAGATCCGGGAGCTTTCCCGGTGTACTGCATTGCACATTTATTGTTGAGATATATGATGTGCTGAGCCGAGGGCTATCTTTATGTCATTAAATCTTTCCATTTTCGTTAAAACTGTTTATCATTGCTTGTCTATCTTTCACTATTTTAAAAATTGTGTATTGACTTATTTTACAAACTCAGTACGGCCTCTACCTGACCTCGTCACTACTTTACTGGGGTTAGGCTTCGCACTTACGGAGTACCGAATGTGGAGTACTCACGCCCTTTCCTGCGCATGTTTTCCCCATGTGTAGATCGAGGTACTAGCACTCAGTATCGTGGATAGGAGTTGTCTCCAGCAGCTAGGAGACCGAGAGGTAATTCTGCTGCGTCCGTAGAATCCCACGAGTCCCCTTCTACTCTAGCATAGGCATAGAAAGACTTGTACATTTCCCCGTTGTTTCATTGTATAGAGCCATTTTTGTTAAAGAGCTTGTGACCATGGTGGCATTCCGGGTTTTGGGAAGTAAAACAGTATATGCTGAGCAACTACGTTATAACTATTTGATATCCCTTCTGTCTTTATTTTATTGATTCTGTTGTTTTCTGCACATTCTAGGTTTACCTAGCCATAGAGACTAGGTGCCGTCACGATACCTTTCGGAGGGTAAATTGGGTCGTGACAATGACTGCTTAACCCTTTATATTTCCATCAGAAAGGTTTCAACCTAGACCGAGAATAATGTTGTTTTCGCATGTCTTTCAGGTCTAATATCATCATTTGGTGTGGGCTAGTTTTTGCCTATCATCTAAACTTGTAAGTATAATTTTAACTGTACAAAACAAAAGTCGTAAATGAATAATATATGATCGTGGGTACTTTCTTTTGCTCAGAAATAGTATTTTTTAAAATGATCAACATTCCAACTCGAGGGTAAGACCTTGCCATCCAAGGTTTCTAACTCGTTGGAACATTTTCCAGCGATACCTCGAACTTTATAGGGTCCTTCCCAATTTGGATTTAACTTTCCTGCTCATGTTGTTTTCGTTGATTGAAAAACTTTTTAAGAACGAAGTCCCAAATTTTGAAGTACTTGAGGTGAGCCTTTCTGTTATAGTATCGTTCTATGATTTGTTTTTGTGTTTCCATCCATATTAAAGCTTCCTCTCTTCTTTGTTCGAGTAAGTCTAAATTTGTTTTTAACTCATCATCATTTGATTCCTCCGCTGCTGTCACGGCCCAAAATCCCTAAGGTCGTGATGGCGCCGAACACCACTTCTAGGCAAGCCAAATCCTTAGATTAGTTGAAATACATTCATGTTTTAACAATTTCGAAACCGTTACCTTTTCTTGCATTTCATAATCAAATAAATAAATTTTCGTAAATTAAAACACGACAGCAAATAGAATTATGTTATTTAAAAACAGTGATCTAAAGACTTCACTTAAACATTTATATCCCAATACATATCCCAGAACCCTGTGTCACAAGTACATGAGAAATTTCTAAGAATTTATACAATCATTACAAAGCCTGTCTTAGATACAACTGGACAAGGAAATTTAAAAATATGAATAAATACAGTCTGAACGAAACTCTGTCAGCTGCGGATCGCTTCCGGATGATGCAGCTCACCTAAGTCTCCGAATCCTCCACATTGCTATGACAGTAACCGTGCAATAAAATGCACAACAAGTGTATTATGAGTACAAAAACAACGTGTACTCAGTAAGTCGCTCGCCTAACCTCATAGAGGTAGTGACGAGAGGTCAAATTAGACACTTACTAAAGGTCCATTTAAAATATTTAGGATTTTCACTAAGCATGGTTTTACCATAGGCAGTTTATTAAACAGGATTTAAACATCCTTCAATTTTGTTCACATTTAACACTTTATATCTTCGTTGTATTAACAATTTATCAGCAAGGTGATTTAATCAAATAATAATTCGACGGGAAGGAACAACTTCTTCCAAAGCTCTTTTTAATAGCTTTAATATCTGTCATTTCAATTGACCATTTAATATTTCAGGCCAGTAATTAGGAAAATATCATAGCAACTACGCAACAAATATCATGCGCAAGCAATGCCGAGGGTCGAACGGCGCGGACCAACAATAATAAAATATTCACTGCCGAGGGGTCGACCGACTCGAACCATAGATGCATCTATTTTCCCCGCTCGCGAATTGATCATGCAACGCGGTCAACATAAAAATAATAAGGCTAGCCTGCTCACGAATCATACATGCGACTCAGATGCTCATATGTACACATATTCACATAATACATCCTCATTTTTATCAACAAGCAGGTTTTCTCAGGAAAGTGGTAAAATTATTTTTAAAAGAAACATGAAATATAGGTTTTGAAATCTTTGTTTTGAAAATCATTTGTCAAGTTTAAAGGTATTCCACGATACAACCTAGTCCAGGTACACATATATTCACAGCGGAAACAAATTCTCTTTTTAGAAGATTAACAATATGAGCGCTGGCTTTCTTTTAGACATTTAATTACGTTTTCGGTCATATTAGCAGTTCAATGTTACAGACAGGGTTACAGGTACATGCATAAGGCATGCTAATGGGCCCTAGGCTACCCGGACATGGCATAATAGTAGCTACGCACGGACTCCCGCCACCTCGTGAATACGTAGTCCCCGAAGATAATAACATGTACTAAATTAATTCACCTAGGGGGACGATTCCCCCTCACCAAGTTAGAAAGGAGACTTACCTCGCTACGAAGTTCCAACACCGACTTCCTAAGCCCTTTCGATGACTCCAACGGACGCACAATGCTCCGAAACTACCACATAATGGCAAAACAATGAAAATTCATCCTAATACTCACAATAAGTTCAGATTATATACTTTCCCAACCCTGCTCGAAGAAATTACCAAAATTCTCTCGAGCCCACGTGCCTGGAATCTGAAATTTTCTCGAAGATACATTCTACCCATAGCCTTAATAACTCAAATATATAATTTACTCAAATATTAATGCTCAATTTGTGGCTAAAAATTCAAATTTACACTTTCTAGGTTTTTCTTCCAAAAACCCCAATTTTTCCAAAATTTCCCATATCAAACTTATGTAATGATCTTGTATTCAACTTGGAAATGAGAAGGAATCAGTTACCTATTGATGCTTGGTGAAATCTCCCTTGAAAAGCTCTCCAAAATTGCCTAACCCATGAAGAAATGAAGGCAATGAACCCAAAATTCTCGTTTTAACACATTCTTCCCAGGTCGATTTCCGCACATGTGGTCCTTCCTCCGCACCTGCGATCCCGCAGGTGCGACCAAATCTTGCGCACAAGCGGTTTTCCTCAACTTCAGCCCAAATCGCACCTGCGCCCCTTTGTCCGCCGCAGGTGCAGAAAATTCATCACACCTGCGGTCCCCAGCCAAGCATGCCCACTCTCGCACATGCGGCGCCAGAGCCGCAATTGCG
>ML333773.1:0-45575 GCA_005239505.1 Nicotiana paniculata
AAAAAAACGGACTACTTTAGAATTCCAGCAGTCGCACTTCCCTGAAAAAGGGAGATCTCCATCGTCATTTTCTAACAAGAAAGAAGCTAAAAAAATTTGATCTCAGCTCATGGAGTTTGATTGAGGCTGCGCTTGGTTTAGTTCGAGATTTCCGGTGCCGTGTGTGTTCCAGTTTGTGATTCCTAAATCATTCCGTCTTTACTTTCTCGCTTGGATTTTGGCACAAGGCTTGTACTCGCTGATTCCTTCCTCGTTATTAAACGAAAATTGTTGTTTCAGGTCCATTCCCCTCTTCCTCTTTATTGTTTGACTAATATGTAATCAAATATGGCACTGCTCATTCTCTTAGTTTCACTGATTTTAATCTCTTCTGTGTGTCTTGTTAATTTTTTTTTCTTAGTTCATTCCCCTCTTCCTCTTTATTTTTTTTATGTTCATAGCTTGTTAATTTTTAAATAGCAAGTGAAATATTTAGGTTTGATAAGTTAATTGTCGACCACATAAAAAAAGGGGGGAAGGGAAGATGATAAGAAAGTTTCTGCTGAGATTCCATCTTTAAGTTGGTCTCACTTAGTAGGAAAATAAAGTAGGAATTAATTCTTAATAGAATTTATATTCGAACACATTTTTGGGGTTCATTTTGTCCCTTCAGAATAGTTTAAGTATTTTGCAGAAGTCCTGTCATTCTTTGAATTACACTTCATCCATGTCACTTCTAAAATTGTTTAAATTAGCTTAAATGGGTTCTTGTGAGTTCATATAATAACAAAATCTAGGAACTTGGCATACTGACTCTTAAACTGTTCATATAGGTTTTAATTCACTTCGTCCTCTTCTTTCTGTGTGTATTGGAATGTCATATTGGTTTAGATTTTTACTATCTTTATTACTTTTTCAACGTCGAATGCTTATTGGTTTAGACATTTATTTGTATGTGTTTGTTTTGGTTGATTGGATGAATGTTTGGTGCACGTACGGGTTGTGGGTGTTAAAGTAATAAGATTTGCGTTTAAGGTGATTTGTTTTGCTTATCCGAGTAAAATTGCGGCAGTACTTTTATGGCATGATTTTAATTAGTCAAATTATCATGATTATGTACACGTTCACGTGACGTAATTATAATTTTCAAAATAAAATCAAGGTACGCGTTCGCGCGACTTTAAATAAATTTTCCTTAAATAATTGGAGCGTGATAAATTGTGTACATGTACGCGTGACATGATTTAAGCGCCGATTTTTAAAATAAATCAAGGTACGCGTTCGCACGACTTTGGCCAAATAATCTTGATAATTAATAAAGCATGATTAATTGTGAATACGTACGCGTGACATGATTCTTGACGCGCCAAACGAAATGAGTACATGTACGCGTGACTCGTTTTAAGGTAATTCCATAATTATGAATAATCAAACAATTAAAAGTAGTAAAAGGTAAAACGTATATAAGTTCTAAAATAAGTAATTAAACAAATTAATAAGCCAAGTATAAATTACTAAGAGACCGTGCTAAAACCACGGAATTCAGGAATGCCTAACACCTTCTCCCGGGTTAACAGAATTCCTTACCCGGTCTTCTGGTTTCGCAGACTTTTAAAACAGAGTCAAAATTTCCTCGATTTGGGATTCTAAAAGTAAATGGTGACTCGAAACACCGTAAACAAATAATTTCGAGTGGCGACTCTTAATAATTAAATAATCTCAATTCGAATAATGTCACTTAAATTGGAAAAACTCCCCATATTCCCCTTTGGGAAAAAGGAGGTGTGACACTACCAACGAACCCTAAATCAACTTTGGTCATATACAATAGACAAATGACCCTCCGAAGGTCCATAATAACTAAATCACAACACACTAACCCCTAGCTAACCTTGGCTACATCTCTACAGCCCTCAACTATGAAATCATCTCCTCATTGGAGTCCCCAGACTCAAAACACTCCGAACACACAAATCACCATATTCGATCTCGACTCCGTCGCCTAAATGTCTAATACTTCCCCAATACACGATCATACCACAATGGATACCCCTATAATCCATATATGTTACAAGGCCAAATTTGAATACCCACAACCAACCAACAATGAGAGTACCGCCACACCCAATGAAGTATCCATAAATCAAAACACAACTCTTCTGAAACTTATACCTTCATCGAGCCATATCTAAAAGTAAAGCCATCTATCTGATCATCTGAGATCGTCCATGCTACCTAAGAATTCAGAACCTCCCTTTCAAATCCCATCGTGACCTAGCACCCTCAATCTCACTACTACACCACACATCGCACCCATTATGCCACCATATGAACGATACGACAAACCTCAAACCCACTCTGAGTCGCAAGCAACTACATACTCAATTAGCTAAGAACTCTCCATTTAATTTCATTCTGGAAAAAATTACAATATGCCACATTGATGTGTGGCTAGAATTCATGGTTTAACGCATTATGTGCCTTACATTTTATGTGCGTTAATTGTAAAAATACACCTCATTTGAGCATAATGGAGTCTATTTCATGTGTAGGTGAATTGGAGATGAAAGCCAAGATAAATGGATGCATAAACGTCAAAAATACGCTCAAGAGTCAAAAAGGAGTGAACCTGGCTATAGCCAGGCGTTTGGGCTGTAAAGCCTGGTCATGCCAGGCGTTAGCCGGGCGTTTGGGCTGTAATGCCTGGTATGGCCAGGCGTTTGGTGGGCGTTTGGGCTCTAACGCCAGGTATGGCCAGGCGTTAGGCAGGAGTTTGGCCTGTAACGCCTGGTCCTCGATCCGGCCCAGTCAGAGTTTTAAAGGCTTTAAGTGTTTCTCGGTTTGACTAGAAGTATCCTACACGTTTAGGGTTCGTCCCAAAACATATACATAGACCCAAACACACAACTTTGGGGGACTTTTGCCATTATAGACAAGAGGAGATCGTGGAACACTACTCAGAAGATCAAAACATTGATTTTTACATCCTTTATTCCTTACTCTGTAATTTAATTATGCAAGTTATTTTGGTTTGATTATTATGAGCATGAGTAGCTAATTTCTTTAATCTAGGGTTTTGGTGGAACCCGTTGGGGGATGAACTTATTGTGATATTAATATAGTTTGGTTGGTTGTTAATCTCTATTTGTTCAACTACGTTCTTGTTGTAGTTAATTGAAAGGATCCTCAATTAGCTGTCCCAATTTATTATGTATCTACTTTAGAGAGAGTGCATATTTAGGTAGTTGTTTGAACAACATCACTCCCGGAGTATAGACGGAAGTCAAAATCGAGGGTTTAGAGGTTGGATTAGAAATAAAGATACTTCGGGTGCAATCTAAAGTGAGCTGTAATGCAATCTAGCTAGCGTAACTTGAGAGAGTGCGTCTAGTAAATTATCATAATTACTTGAGAGAGATTTATGGTAGCTAGAATGTTTATGATTGATAGAGACAACTAATCAAACTATAGGAAGTATCCAAGAAAGAAGTTCACCGACGGGGGAAACCATAACCTTAGACCTTTATTATAATTGTTTACACTGTATTGTTAGTTAATCTTTAGTTTATTAATTTTGTTCAGTAGAAGTAGTAAAACATTACTAATTGATATTCAAAATTCTTGAGAAAGTTGATTAAGTAAAAATTCGTACTCTAACGGCTTGCTTGATATGTTAATTCCCTGTGGGATCGACTCTGGGCTTAATACCCCGGATTATATTTACAACGCCTGCTTAGTCTTTTATTAGACATAGTTGAGCGTGATCACACATAGTCATCCAGACACAAAATCCAACCAATAGGGACACAACGGACATATAAGTCCCAAAATGCATGTGCTTACACAATCGAAATCTCAGCACTCAAGCCACAAGCAAAACCCGGTCTCAAGTTCTCCAGACTGGCCCATTATCAACTTGATAAAGTCAATCTCGTAACTTATACATGGGAATCATAAGTCGTCGATGCACAACTGATACCGAACGCTCAAGTGCGCATTCGAATACATGAAAGGAATTCAAAGAGTTACGCTTTTGGCTGAATAAATGGATTCGCACGACAAGAATTCAAGAATGTGAGATTTTTCCTAAGGGTTCCGCAGCCTCTCGAAGATAAGTACAGACGTCTCTGTACCGATACACAAGACTCTACTAAACCTGCTCATGACTGGTGAGTCCTATGCAAGTTATATCTCTGATACCAACTTAAGATACTATGCGTCTCATTTCTCTCCACAATCGCTCCGAACTCGCACCAATCAACCCAATGCAACATAAACGAGTTGAACCATACAAGAATGAAGAAGAAATGGAGAAAATGAGGCTAAACTCTCGGAACGACCGGCCGGGTCATTACATAATATTGGGATCACCAACACATTTCCCAACCTTATTTGGGAACCCATCTTTGTGCATTGTGGTGGCATGGTTAAATCATATAGCACATCTATATTTCTAGATGGAAATTATTTGGTTCCTGACTCTGAACCAATTGTGACAGAGAGAATTTTTCATAACTTGTTGGCTAGATGTGTACAAGTAATGCTATATATTAAATAATACACCTCATACCAAATTTCTATTTGGGAGTTTTGTTCTCATAACCGATGGTATAGCTATAATCGGAGGCATACAATTTCTACTAAGACAACATTATCAAGATAAATCATCATAGTTTATATTTTGGAACTGTGCTCAAGTAATTTGAGCAATCAACCTTGCAAAATTAAAATTTCAAGTTGATAACAAACGCACATGTGACCATACAATAGATGCATCTATTAAAATCATATAATAGTAAACGGTCCAAATAGCAGGTGACTGGGTCCACATATATATATATATATATATACATTCCAAAAATCAGGGAATACAATCCCAACCCTAGCTGGTATCGTAATCAATTTATCATGAGAACAAGTCGTACGTGAGAATTCTCTAAGAATTTCCTAATTCTTCAATATATGTCAATGTGAATTCTCAATCATTTTTCGTATCATAATTGAATTGAGATGGTCAACCGGTAATGCCAACTGGTATTTATTTCAGTAAACATCTGTACATTGGCATGTGATTCCATCATCATGCTTATACATGTGTAGTACAAATAGAATAAAAGTCAGGCAACCTTTCATATTTACCCGGTATGATCATAGTAATATGAAGATATTCAATCTTCCTTTCATTTATAGTCTCAAATGCCAACCACTTTGGCTATTATATTTCAAACTCAAAAAGTTTCTTTTGAGACTTACTACAATATAAATATCAAGAATAATTTCATTAATCCGGGTAGTAACAAATTCGCTCTTCCGGATGTCTCAATTAATTTTGCACGAAAAGATATTTTATCACACCATTCAAGTGGTGAATATCTCCTCTGATCCATAGAGAAAATCATATTATTATTGTCATGGTCAAAATCATCATAAGCAAAATCATTTCTTGCTTTAAATTTGCCTTTAATAACCTTTTATAAGGCACGCCAAAATATTTTTAGCGTACCACATGTACACGGCCAATGACATATTTATGTAACCATACTGTAATATTCATTATCTTTATTTCTCTCAAACCTCCCTTAGAGATGGATTGTGGTATTTATCCAACCATGCATAAACACATTCTTATGCATAATTTTTATCGCATATATATATTTCAACATTTACTTTCAGGAATGAGCCTGCATTTACGATACTTATCACAAGTCACATTTTTAATGAATGGACTATAATCATGTGAACGTGTCTCGTATTAAAAGACCACATTGATACATATTCCTTCACCTTTGAAGGATCATTTTGAGAACCCTTATTGTTCTCCTTTTTACAATTACCATAATGATGATTGTTATTATTTGATCTTTGGCACGCCCACGTTCATTGGTCAACCACTTGTCCTTATTTAGACTTATTATGCACCACTATCACATTCACTTCAAGAATGGAGCAAATCAAGTGGGACAAACTTCATGCTCTTTCAAGAAAAATACATTAGTTTTCTTTAGTCATCATTATATCATCAATATGGTGCATTAGGACTCAAACCCAATGCCTTACCCATATAAAGGCATGTTAGGCCATAGTGAGTTGGAGCTCCCATCTAACTCTTATCATCCTAGTGCACCAGGACTCAAACCTGATGTCTTACCCTTATACAATGGCATAATAAATCTAAGTGGACTCACCCTTGGGACTTTCATGATATACTACTTTCTAACAATCAGTTATTTATGCCCGAAAAAAATATTAAACTAATACATATAAGAAGAAATAAATTAAACAATATACAACATATGAGATCATCACAAACATAATAGTGTCACCAATACATTTATTGTTTTAGTTATATGCCATAGATGCCTAGCATTTTGTAGTATATCTTCTTTTTTTCTTATAATTTTTTAAGGTTATTTAGAAACCTTCTCAATAGTTAACAGTTCTATAATCTTGGCTTGCAAACTGTCGGAGCAGTACATATGGGAGATGAGGTCACGACATTGTAACATGCTCTTGTTTGTCACTCAAAAGCAGGTACTCCATATGTATATATCTGCACAAATAAAAGTAAATTGTTAAGTAACACAAATTAAACTAAATCTTAAATATTAACGTAACTTAATTGCAGAATTCATGACAATTGAAAAATGATACTCCATTTATAACAAAAGCAAACACAACATTGATATGGCATACGAAATGCTCTGATTTTTACATGCTCAATCAAATTGATTCAAGGTTGTCGGCCATTTATAATTCCATCGTCAAATAAATTATTTTTCCACTTGGTTAGAGTTTCGTGTTGATAACGTGTTAAGAAACTAAGCTCAAACTAACAAAACAGAATAATACTAAAAAATAGACAAGAAATATAGAGAGGAAGAGAGAACTATCTTATTTCTTCCATGTATTCAAGTTTATTACAAAGTGACTTCCCATCCTCTATTTATAATACTACGTAGAGGTATACCAAAAGAATTCCATAAATATGTCATTAAGCATTTGAGATTATGGAGAAAGATCATGGGGGGAGATTATGGAATATGAGAGTTACAACCATAAATATTGGAGTAGTGGGAATTATTGAGATAATGATTTAAAGTAGTGGGTGTTATTCATTTAGGAGTTATGGACATCTACTATAATCTAATGTTTCATAACAAGAAATACTTAGCTCGGAGATGTTCAATTTTTCCATTTTTACCTCCGAGCATAGTATATTCAGTTGTCCTAGCAATAATCAACTTTTATGAAATTAGTTGTTAATATTATTTTTGAAGTTATTGTGGTTCATTGTAATTAGGAAGATTTAATCCCACAATCACCTATATTTGTCAAGTGATCTTCCCCAATTAAATCCATCTCTCTTCCATTTTATAAATTGTTTCAAGAAAGAATGACACTTTCTGTATTATTGTTTAGTTTTGAGTTTCTCATTTTACCTTAGTGGCATGTGATGTTTGGATATAATTATATATTTTTAGTGTATGACTTACCTTATATTTAAATATTTTAATGTTAAACTATATTATTTTTGTGTTTAATTGGATTTATTTTATGTGTAGGTTCGTTGAAGATAAAATTGGAAGCAAGGTAGAAAATTTATATTTATTTTATAGATTACAAGAATCAAATTATGATGATTTGATTAGTGGATATGTAAGGATTAAAGTGTAACAAATTAGTAGAAGAAGAAAAAAAGAACAATTGAAAAAGAAACAAAGGAAAGGAAAAGACAAAAGAAGAAAGATAAGAAGTTTGAAAAGTAAGCAGCAAAACAAAACTTGAATCGGAGAAGCAGCAGGCGAGGCAAGCAAATTTACTGGCTTTCTGCCTCGCGTCGCGAGGGGTGCACCGAGCTTTACCGCAGGCCTATTTTATCTTTTATTTGGTTTTAGATTTGGTTATTTTATCTAAATTTTTTTCTTACACATATAAATAATTATTAAACATTATTTTGAAAGGAAGAGACCAGATTTGACCTAAGGAGCCAAAAATACACTAGGAGCAAAAAACGAAAAATTCTTCTACGTGTTTTTCACTTCATTCTTCATATTTCCATTAGTGATTATGAATTCTAGTATTGTAGTTTTACATACTATTATGAATGGCTAATTTGTTATCTAGAGTTTTGATAGAATCTTATGCAGGAAAAATTCTTGTTATGTTTTTATATAATTGAGTCGTTGGATTTCTTTACTTGTTCAACTACGTATTTATTGTTGTTGATTGAATGACCATCAATTGATTGTGCCTATTTAATATGTATTGCTTGAAAAATGGTACATATTTGATAGTTGTTGAACAACATCACTCCTGACGTATGTGAGGAATCAATACGAAGTGTCTAAATGTGGAATTAGGAATAACGAAACCTTGGTGCGATCTTAGTGATCGGTGAATTAGTGACAGCTAGCGTAGTTCGGAAGAATATATCTAGTAAATTGTGGTAGTTGCTCGGAAGAGAATTACGACACCAAAAGTACTCACGATCGGTAGAGAATGCTTAGGCGAAATTATAGAAGACGTAGCGGAAAGGATTCCGACAATTGAGAAAATCATAACTCTAGACCTCCTTAATCTTGTCTCCAACCCTTAGCGTCCCTAGTTGTTAATCTATTACTTTAATTTATTATTTAATTAGTTAATATAAGAATCTTAATATTTATAACTTACGAATTGTTCGAACTTGTCTTCTTAGTGATAGCGAACAGTTGTAGCTAAACCTTAGTTCTCTGTGAGATTCGACTCCGGACTTGTTAACCGGATTATATTTGCAACGACCGCTTAGTCCTTCTTATAAGGGATAGTTGGCCGTGATCAACATACTTTTATAGTCATGCACAAAAATCTCATGAAAAGTTTAAGATCTCAAGTTCCAAAACTTTTTATTTTTCTTAAAATTTCGTGTCAAATCAAATATTTTCACATAAATTAAAATGGAACAAGTATCACTCCCGGTGATGTAAAACCATTTGGTGATAGATTAATGAAATATATCAAAGAGATTCTTTCTCTGTATTATACAGAAAACAAAGTAAGATTATTACGTAGTTTTTAACAAAGATAAATATAACTTTTGCAAAATCGTAAGGCTGTCACATAGTATCAGCTTCGACCTATCAATGCAAAAAATAAATTGTAAGGGCTGGAAAAATAAATTTTATGGACATATATTGTAAAGCAAAAGTTATAAGGGGCCTTTGTGAAATTCACCCCAACTAAATAAAAAGAGGGCGTGGGGGGACGGATATTGAATAGGCAAGGTAACAACTACTAAAGCGACCTGGAAATAATATATTATAATAATAAATAGAAACATTTTGATCTTTAATATAATTATAGAAGATTATTGATGGTTAAAATATTTATTTTACTTAGAAAATTTAAAACAAAAGCATATTATGTGTGGGTTAACTGCCTTGATTCGTCGAATTGTCTCAAAAAAATTTATAATACATGTTCGTTGATTGTAATCCGGCGATCTACTTGCGTGCTGAAAGTATTTGTTACAACTAATTTATCCATCCAAACACCCTAATGATCCACTTTTCTTATCTCACACTAAAAGTATGCTTCAAAAAGTTATTTGATTTTAGTTTTACTTTTGTGAAAGTAGTAACAATCACAACAAAAGATCAGTGTGATTAAATCCCGTTAAAGATGACGATCTTCTTCTGAGATAACTTGGTGAAAAATATTTATCGAGAGAAGGTAGTCGAATCAGGTTACAATCGTATATTTTCGTGTGGTTGTTGTTGTTGTTATTATTATTATTATTATTATTATTATTATTATTATTATTATTATTATTGCCAGTATCAAATTAATATAAAGAGAAATATGTTTGAAGAATTAAAAAAAAAGAATCGTTTTCCATATTCACACTCTACTCCTACACATTATACTCTCCAAAATGATACTTAAAGTAAAGGTTTTGTGCAAAATAAGATCACGACAGGTGAAATGAGGTGATTATTATTAGAATATCTTTCAAGATTCGTTTAATATTTTCCCTTTTTCGCCTAAAGAAGGAAGAAACCAAGTTCAAAACTAAAAACAACCTTCTCTCTTTCATTTAGTAGTTATTTTCGTTTTGGAGCCACGTCAAAACTACTTACGAAATTAAATGAATAAAACGTTTCAAACCTTCTATTTTTATTTTGATCAGTTACAATTTTATACCGTTTTCATTATTTTCACGTGAAGAAGGGTAAAAAAAGCTAAAAACAAAGAATTAATGTGTGTATTTCCTGAAGTTTGGGGTTGTTGTCGGTTTACCCCGAAAATACGAGTAACAATTAAATTTGATTTATGATTTTAAAGATATGTGATCTAGTCTAATACTAATTAATAAACAAGTAATGTAGAGTATGAATGAGAAAAATCGATGAACCAAACCGGTATTGCTAGAGCAGTAAAGACCTCGAGCTCGATGACCTTGAGGTGAGTTAGGAGCAATAAAGCAAGAACAACAAAGTAAGTGTAATAAAACTAAAGAATGATTCTGAAGAGCAGTAAACGAGAAAGTAAGATAATATATTCTTTGTCAATGATTAGATAGGATTACAAATGATTGGGGGTCCCCTTTTTGTGGGAGAGGAAATCCTAAATAAGGTACACTTCTATTTGTAGTAAAGAATTTTATTGGTACAACTGTCTAACAAACAAATACGGATTTAACTAATTCGTACAAATATATCCCGGAATTTTCTCCATGATCTTTAGGGGCGTGGCCAGAATCTTGTCCTTTCCATAACAAACTCATAACAACATTATTCGACATCGGTCGTACCCGACTTCAATGCTCAACGAGCACCCCGGCCCTCGAACCTCGTATTCCACCTTCGAACCCGGGCTCGACATCTTCTGAACTTCTGCTCTCGAGGCAACATCTCGAGCCTATAAAATCAGGCTCCCTGATTTTGACCGTACACATAGTTCCCGCGTTTCTTAGAATGAAATGACCACAAACGATTTGAATTCTTGAGTTTTCGAAGTCCCTAATGGTGACATCATTCCCACGACGCAAGCGTTGAAACGACCGAAGCGTCCCATCGGTTCTCTTCCCAAATCATTAAATGCATGTCAGAGTCGGTTGACCATCAATGTCAATGAACAATCACCGATTTTCTCTACATATACTCGTTTACACTTCTTATTAAGAACTTTCACTGTTATTTGCAATGCCTCTTTTCTTGTCTAACTTCCCCTTCGCCACCAACTCTTCCACCTTATCAACTTTAAAATCTCCACCACTTACCAACTTCCTCCTTCTTCTTCTAAACATCAATGCCAAAAACTTCCAAATCTGTTCTTTAGAAAGAAGGAAACTCGAAAATCCTTCTTTAGACGGTAAGCCGCCGACGCTCCATGATATTGTACTGAGCAGATGTTCCTTAAAAAAGGATTTTACGGTCGAAAATCCTCCCGATGTACTTGATCGTCGGGAGAACACTTCGAGGTATATAAGTTCGATTATGAAAAAGCACCTCGAAGTTGTGAGAAGAGAGTGCGGTTGGGAAGAGAAGGTTGTGCTGCAGATACCTTCTCGTGAAGAGAACATCACAACCTACGTAGAGGGGTTCCTAAGTGTATACACTTAACCCTTTACGTTGGGTCCTCTCGATCCGCTCGTGCTTGAATTCTGTAGAAGATATCAAGTTACCCTGGGCCAGATCCATTTGTCCTTTTGGAAAATAGTAATAATGATGAGGTACTTCGCTGAAAAGGCCGGGCTCGAGTTCACCCTCAACCATCTCATCCGCTTATATCGACCTTAGCTTTTCCGAGGTTTGATAAAAGTTCAACTCCGAATGACCAAGTCCTTCTTTGCCAGTAATGACGAAGACAAGGATCGAGGGTGGTTGATCCGGTTCATCCGGGTGAGGACCACCGATGTCATTCCCGAGGAGCACATGTCGTTCCCTGAAAAATGGAACTTCGAACGTGAGTGGGATTCTTTTCTTTAGTTTTATCCATAATTTTTGCTAAGCTTTGCGTAACATTCTTCTTGTTTTTCCGTAGTGGTTCCGTGGATGCCCAATGCGGTTCTCGACCTCAAGGACTGGGTTTGTAAACTAGCCGCTACATCGTCATATGACAAACGCAAGTGGCAGGACTTGTCGAAGGGAAAGTGGGAAGCAAAACACCATGATTGGTGTCTCAGTATTTCCTTTCTTATTAAGAATGCCCCTCTTTCGTTAACTTAACTCTTCTGTGGCAGGTATTGGGGAGTTATTCGAGATAAGGCCTCCCCCTTTCAGGGAGAATGTTGAACCTTCGACCTCAAATCCAAAAAAGGATAACAAAAGAACGAGGTCCTCGAAGAGCGAGGGCGCCCAAAATAAAGCATAGCCTGCTCGGAGGCGCAAGAAGAGCGTCGTTATTAACGTGGATATTGATTCAGTCCACCAGTTTATGGACGATGAAGACGACGAGCTGGAGGGTTCGTCTTTGGTGGGTCGAACCAAAAAATCTTCCGACGCTGTCAAGCCCATTGAGACTTGATCCCTTAACCACGAAGAAGGGCCTTCGAAAGAAAAGAAAGACGAAGGCCCTGCATCGCTTGATGTGGTGATCGTTTCTCAAACTTCTGGTAGTACTCCAAAATGAGAAGGCTTCGTAGCTCCTCTGCCCGAACAGAGCGCCTCGAGTGATCTCCCTGAGGCCATGACAACAGGTCATTCCCCGTCGCTCCCGGCCTATCCCGAGAACACTATTAGGGAATCTCAGAAACTGAAGTAGCCCGAGTTAGGCGGAGTCCCAAGTGAAGATGACTCCTTCCAGGGTTGCTTTATTGGGGTCGATGAAGCCGACCTTGTTGATGCAACATCGGTCTTCGAAGAGGCCCAACGCCTTTTCTCCAGTGTAAGTTCTAGTAATGTTGCAATTTCTTTAACATTATGATTTCCTCCTTTGCTTAACTTATCATTCCTTTCTTCTTTGCAGGCAGTCAACAAATTTAAGGCCGAGTTACGTCAGTGTGAAGCCGAGCTACACAAGCATTTGGGCGAAGAGAAATCCATGAGGCTCCTTTGCGATAAAAAGGAGGAGGAGCTGAAGAATCTTCGGTCGGAATTGACCAAGGCTCGTGAATATGAGGGCGAGCTGGAGAAGCAAGTAACCTCTGTTTTGAAAGAATACGGGCTTCCCCTCCCATATTTGAAGGCTAACACTTCGATGTCTCAGCTGCAGCAAAAGGTGGAGATGCTGGAGCTGCTTCGAGGTGAGGTCGATCAAGTCAATTCTGAATGTAATAAATGAAAAGAGAAGATGGTCACCTTGGCTGCAGCGAAAGAAGATGCACTTGCGAGAGTATCTTCCCTAGAGATCCAACTTCGGAATGCCCAAGAGAGCAGTTTGGTCCAAGCCGATAGAATTGCCAAGCTTGAAGCTGGTCTTGCAAAGGCCGAGGCCGAAGTTGTGGCAGCACAGACTGAAGCCAAGGAGATACAAATCAAGGTTGACAGAACGGTCGCCATATATTTAAAGGATGTCGCTGATGCTCAGATGGAGTTGAGAGGAGACGCCGACCGAGAGAAATGGAGTAATGACTACGCCAAGTTCTGATCTCGGAGGGCGACTCTCGAAGAGATCCATGCCAGGGGCTTCAATCTCTCCGAAGAGATAAAACGGGCTAAGGTAGATGAAACTGATTCCAAATTTGTTCTCTCCTCCGACGATGATGATGACGTCGAAGATGTCCAAGGTGGTTTCGGAGGCGAAGAGGAGATTGAAGAAGAGGCTGCTCCCGGGGAGGAGACTGGCGCCGAGGGAGAGGCAGAACCGAGGGAAATCATTGGCCTGGGAGGGGGGGGGGAATGTCCCCCCAGTGTAAAAAAAAATTTCTATCTTTTGTAAATTTCTTTTAGTTTTGTCGAACTCCTCTGTAACACCTTTTGAATATATGAAAAAGGAGTTTCCTTGATTGTTTTTCTTAGCTTTCGATTTTCTTCAAAGTTTGCTCGATTTTTGATACTATAACTTTTGATAGTTGAGTGTGCATTGGCTCAAATTCGGGGTAAGGCAAACCCTTAGGTTTACTGATAGAATAAGGTCTTATCCTCGAGCTAAACTTTAAGTCGATTTGACGTGAGCTCAGGGTAACGGGACTCTCGAGTCTGAGCTGAGTAAGGTTTCGATCTCTGTGTTCTTTGGCCTATATGTTTTTCAAATATTGGCTCTTAAGCTTTAATATTGGCCCTTAGGATATTTTAGGTTGGCCCTTAGGCTCTTTTAGGTCAGCCCTTAGGCTCTTTTAGGTTGGGCCAATTCGGCTTCTAAAGTGGCTATAATCTTTCCCTCTTTCCGGCTAAAAGACTTAGTAAAATATTTTGTATGCCTTAGCATGTGTTTTTTGTACTCGTTGGATTTTTCGAAGGTTCGATCGATTGGGACCTCGTTTGTAATTCGTTGTTTAACGATAATTGAATACCTCTGGAGGTTATTTTCTAAGGTTGATATTATCGAAGCCTTGGAATTATTTGAGGGCTAGTTTTATCGAAGCCCTTTATCATTTGCTTTTGCCGGGGGGTAGCCTGATTTAACCCGTTTTTCGAAGTGTTCGAAGGCCTTTAATTTTATGGCGGAAGTCAGACGTCTCTGAGCCGCATTATTTTGGCCGTAGACTTTTCATATGAACGTAGTCTTTCATATGGTCGTAGCCTTTTATATGGCCGTAGCCTTTAGTCCCCGAGTATGATGGCCTTGGCCTTTGTATCGAGGGGACACCTCTTTGAGGTCTTATGAATTCGAATATGCCCTTTTGAGGTCTTATGAGTTCGAGTTTTTGATGACTCGATATGTTGAATGTTGATGATAGTCCTCGAGTATTCGGAGTGCATTTACGTTATGTCCCTTGAGCCGTTTCTCGTAGAATTATGAGTGTGAAACTCGTATAATAGTAGATTTATCTGAAACACAACGTGTTTTGATATAGCAAAAATTCTTCTTTGAATAATTGATACATGTGTACATGTTTTGCTGTTGGGGCTCGATTATTTTTTATGGACACGGTTCATTTGACCATTTGGACCATTACAAAGTTCTCCTATCGAGGCCCTCATTGGCGTGAATTGTTTTCTTTGTAAATACAACTTTTGAGGGTGATTACCCCCAGTATTCGAGATTGATTGAAAAGAAGCCTTGAATACTTTGTTGAATTCGCCTTAGGTAACATATAATTATTGCCTCGTTAAATACCTGACGGTAAAACCCATTTGGGATAAAACCCGATCTAAGTGAAAAATAGTACAACGCATGCTTTAAATCCCAAGGTCTTCGAGTTGAAGGATACTTCGATATCTCCAGTCGAACATCTGCAAGGAGTTAATCTTAAATACAAATGAAAAAGGGGATAAGGTCATGCCTTAGCAATAATATTGTTTGAGCAGTGATATGTTCCAATTTTTTTGTAGTTTCTATCCTTCCATTGTGCTAAGTTTGTAGGATCTTTTCCCTACGACTCCGAGGAATCAGTACGACCCTTCCCAATTGGGGCCTAGTTTCCCTTCGTTTGGGTCTCGAGTATTGAGGGTGACTTTCCCTAGAACTAAGTCACCGGCTCCGAAATGTCGAAGGTTCTCCCTTCTGTTATAATACCTCTCGATCCTTTGCTTTTGCATGGCTATTCGAACTAGTGCGGCTTCATGTTTTTCATAGTAGCTCGAGACAAGTGTTCATAGCTTCGTGGTTCGAAGCCTCGGTAATATGCTGAAAGCTAATGCTGGGTTCCTCGACCTTGACCGGAATAAATGCTTCGGATCTATACACCAAAGAAAACGGGGTTTCCCCCGTGCTCGACTTCGACGTTGTTCGATATGCCCATAGCACCTCGGGTAATACTTCTCTCCATTTCCCTTTAGCATCATTCAACCTCTTCTTCAGGTTTTGAATGATAGTTTTGTTTGTAGACTCGGCCTGGCCATTTGCGCTTGGGTGATAGGGCGTCGATAGAATCCTTTTGATTTTATGGTCTTTGAAGAATTTTGTCACTTTGCAGCCAATGAACTACTTCCGATTGTCACATACTATTTCAATGGGTATCTCGAACCGACACACGATGTGATCCCATATGAAGTCAAAAGTAGTAAGTAATAAACAAAATAAATTTAGCTTTACTTGGCGCCATTGGTAGGAGGACGACGATGTACATCCCCCATTTCATGAATGGCCACGGGGATAGGTCTGAATGGAGTTGTTCACCGGGCTGATGGATCATCGGTGCGAACCTTTGGCATTTATCACACCTTCGAACGAATTCCTTAGTATCTTTTTCCATGCTATCCCAGTAATATCCTGCTCTAATTACCTTGTGAACCAAAGAATCGGCACCAGAGTTGTTCCCAAAGTGCCTTCGTAGATTTCTCGCAATACATAATCGGTGTCTCCTGGTCCTAAGCACACTGCCAGTGGTTCGTCGAAGGTTCTTCTGTATAATGTTCCATTTTCGTCGAGCGAAAATCGAGCTGCTTTGGCTCGTAAGGCCCTCGACTCTTTTGGGTCCGAGGGGAGCTTCCCGTGCTTCAAGTATTCGACGTACTTATTCCTCCAATCCTACGTCAAACATGTTGAATTAATTTTCGCATGTCCCTCTTCGACCACCGACCTTGACAATTGGACGACAATCCCCGGGACAATATCATCCTCTTCGACCGACGACCCCAACTTCGCAAATGCATTGGCCTCACTGTTCTGTTCTCGGGGTACATGGTCCAGTGTCCATTCCTTGAAGCGGTGCAATGTCACTTGAAGTTTGTCTAATTAACTTTGCATTCTATCTTCTCAAACTTCGAAGCTTCCGTTTACTTGGTTTACTTACAAAAGAAAGTTACACTTGTCCTCAATGACCTCTGCTCTAAAGCTCTTGGCTAGTTCAAGACCTGCAATCATGGCCTCATACTCGGCCCATTGTTAGTCAATTTAGAAGTTTTGATAGATTGCCTAATGGTATTTCCTGTAGGCGGTTATAAAACAATACCGATCCCGGACCCTTTCACATTCGAGGCACCGTCTGTAAAGAGGGTCCATACCCCCGAAGACGTACCCTTTTTTAGCAAGAGTTCCTTTTCTACTTCGGGTACGAGGGCCGACGTAAAATCAACCACAAAGTCTGCCAAAATTTGAGACTTTATAGCCGTTCAGGATTGATAATCGATATCATACCCTCCAAGTTCGATGGCCAATTTGGAAAATTGTCCCGATAATTCGGGCTTATGCAAGACATTTCGAAGTGGGTATGTAGTCAGTACACATATAGGGCGACATTGAAATATGGTCTTAATTTCCTAGATGCGCTTATTAGTGCAAGTGCTAATTTTTATAAATGCGCTTACCTGGTTTCAGCATCTCCTAGGGTCCGACTTACATAATAAACAGGAAATTTTGTACCTTGTTCTTCTCGAACCAGCACGCCACTTACCGCTACCTCGGACATGGATAAATACAAGTAGAGTGTTTCATCCTCCTTCGAGTATGAAGCAAGGGTGGGATCAAGAGGTACCGTTTTAACTCTTCCAAGGCTCGTTGACACTCCGGATTCCATGCAAAATCGTTCTTCTTCTTGAGTAGGGAAAAGAAATGATGACTCCAATCCGATGATCTCGAGATAAACCAGCCTAGGGCAGCTATCCGTCCGGTTAGCCGTTGTACGACTTTCACATTGTCTACGACGGTAATTTCCTCGATGGCTTTGATTTTTTTGGGGTTGATCTCGATTCCCCTGTTCGACACCATGAAACCTAAGAACTTTCCCGAGCCGGCTCCAAAAGCTCATTTCTCGGGGTTGAGTTTCATGTTGTATTTTCTTAAGATCTTGAACGTTGCCTGTAAATGAGTCAAATGGTCCTCTGCGCGCAGGGACTTAACTAGAATGTCATCAATATAAACTTCCATAGATTTTCCCATCTAATGTTTGAATATTTTATTAACTAGGCGCTGGTATGTAGTCCTTGCATTTTTTATCCCGAAGGGCATTACGTTATAGCAATATGTACCATACTTCATGATAAATGAAGTCTTTTCCTGGTACTCCGAGTTCATTCGAATTTGATTGTACCCGGAGTAGGCATCGAGAAAAGTAAGGATCTCGTGGCCGGCCGTAGCATTGATCAAACTATCGATGTTGGGAAATGAGAAAGAGTCTTTAGGATATGCCTTGTTCAAATCTTTGTAGTGTACATATATTCTAAGTTTGTTTCCCTTTTTAGGGACTACTACTATATTAGCTAGCCACTCGGGATATTTTACTTCCCTAATGGACCCTATCTTAAGAAGTTTGGTTATTTCGTCTTTGATGAATGCGTGCTTTACCTCGGACTGAGGCCTCCTCTTTTGTTTCACCACTTTAAATCTGGGGTCGACACTTAGTAGATGAGTGGTTATCTTAGGTGGGATCCCTGCCATATCTAAGTGGGACCAAGCAAAGCAATCAATGTTATTAATAAGGAATTGGATGAGTTTTTTCCTGAGTTCGAGAGTTAACCCCGTTCCCAGGTATACCTTTTGTTCCGGAAGATACTCGATCAATATCACCTGCTCAAGCTCCTCGACCGTGGACTTCGTCGCATCTGACTCCTCGGGGGCGACGAAAGCTCGAGGGGTAAGAAAATCTTCTTTGTCCTCGACCACCTGTTTCTCGATCACCTGTTCCTCGGGCTCAACCAAGGATATAGACTGTGATTGATATTAGGTTACCTGTTTGTCCTTGACGCTCGACTTTTCTGATGTAGAGGGCCTCGATACTAGTGCCAAGTCATAGACTGCAAACATCTCCTTAGTTGTGTGTTTCTCCCTATATACCATTTTTACGCCATCTTTTGTCGGGAACTTCATCATTTGATGAAGGTTTTATGTCACTGCCCTCATGTTGTGGATCCACGGCCTTCCAAGTAAAGCATTATACCTCATGTCACCTTCTAATAACATGAAAATTTGTTTCTTGTATGGTTCCGGCTACGTTTACTAGGAGGATGATTTCCCCCTTCGTTGTTTCACTTGCCATGTTAAATCCATTCAAGACTCGAGATGCTGGTATGATTTGGTCAAGCAGCCTCAGCTGCTCCACGACTCTCTATCTTATTATATTTGCTGAGCAACCTGGATCCACAAGAACACGTTTAACTTGAACTTTATTTAAAAGAATAGAAATTACCAGTGCATCGTTATGAGGTTGAGATAAGACTTTGGTGTCTTCCTCATTGAATGTGAGGGTGTCCTTGGGCATGTAGTCCCGAGTTCGCTCCTCCCGTGTGATTGATACTTTGGTGCGTTTGAATATGGGTCCTTGTGGGACACCGACTCCGCCGACGATCATGTGAATGAAATGTTGGGGCTCCTCTAGCTCATTCTTTCTGTTGGCATCTCTTTCTTTGAAGTGGTTCTTGGCCCTGTCACTGAGAAATTCTCGAAGATGCTCCTCATTAAACAATCGGGCTACCTCCTCTCTTAGTTTCCTGCAATCCTCGGTCCTATGCCCATGTGCACCGTGATACTTGCACATCAAGTTGGGATTCCTCTTAGAAGGATCAGTTTGTATAGGTTTAGGCCATCTGGTATATCTGGTTTTCCAAATGGTCGAGATGATACCCGAGGCATCGATAGTCGGGGTGCCTCTACCGGTCCTGAGTGCTTGTCGAACCCGGTATTACTCATGAGTCCCCAAGAATTCTGACCTCGATCTGCTCTTCGATCATTCTGAGGTACGTTACTCCTTTAGATTTTCCTTCGATCTTCGACTTACGGTTGATACCTCTCCTTACTCGGTCTCAGTTCCTTGTCTACCTCTCTCGAATCTTTTGTTGCTAACTTGTTTGGCTAAACCGGGCCCGAGGGGGCTCCCAAATGGTCATCTTCAACTCTAATCTTCGATTGGTATCTATTATGCACATCCGCCTAAGTTACGGTGGGTTACTCTATGATAGGCTATAATTGCGTGTTTTAGTCGCTTATTACACTTTAATTTACTGCACTTTAATTAAGTTTGAGATTTAATCGCTAGTGTTTTGCGCTAACTGTGTGTTTTATGGCTTGTATGAGTGATTCCAAGCTATATAGATGTTATGGAATGAATTCAAGTGATTTGGAGCTTTGAAGTCTGAGTAAAAGCCCAAGGAATTAAGTCGGGATCGTGTTCAGGGGTCAAATTTGATAGTTAAGAACAAATGAAGACTCGAGTAGGCATATTGCACACTGTCTAGTAAAATAGACATAACCTTTTGTTCCAAACTCCATTTGAGATATATAATATATGTTTGGAAAATAACTCAAAGGTCTACAACGTTCATGTGTTACGTTTTTCCAAATTCGAAACGGAACAGGGTGAAACACGCGGTCGAAACAGCAACCGCGGACCTGACGCGGACTGGGGCAGAATACTTGTTGATAACCGCGAGCGCGGACCTGATGCGGACTGGGGCAGAGTACTTGTTGATTAGCACGGCCGGAGCGTGGTCTTAGCGCGCCCGCGCTACTCCAGACCTGAAAAATAGTCCTTTTCGCGTGGGAAAAGGTATAATTGTTTGGGCCCGACCCTACTTGGTATTTATACATGGAAAAATAGTATTTTGGCCAGATTGGACATACTTTTGACACAAAATTCGACCTAAGGAGGCAGAGACACAATAGGAGCAAGGCGGGAATTCTTCTACGAGTTTTTCCTTTCTCTTCCTATTCTTCATTGTTGGTTATGACTCCTAGTATTGTAGTTTTACATACTATTATGAATAACTAATTTGTTATCTTGGGTTTTGATGGAACCTTTTGTAGGATAAATTCTTGTTATATTTTTATATAATTGAGCCGTTGGATTTATCTAATTGTTCAACTACATGTTTATTATTCTTGATTGAATGGCCATCGATTGACTGTGCCTATTTATTATGTGTTGCTTGAGAAAGGATACATATTTAGGTGGTTTTTGAACAACGTCACTCCTAACGTATGTGAGAAATCAATACAACAATTTTAAAGATAGGTTTAGAAATAACGAAGCCTTGACGTGGTCATAGTGAGCAGTTAGATAAAGCCAACTAGCGTAGTTCGAGAGAATATGCCTAGTAAATTGTTGTAGTTGCTCGAGAGAGAATTACGGCACCTAAAGTTCTCAAGGTCAATAGAGAATGCATAGGCAAAATTGTAGTGAACATAGCGGGAAGGATTCCAACATTTGGGAAAATCATAACTCTAGACCTCCTTAGTTCTGTCCCAAATTTCTTCCTTGTTAGTTGATAATTTTACTGCTTTACAATAGTTGTTATTTAATTAGTTAGAAATAAATACTATAATCTCTATAATTAGGAAATTGTTTGGACTTGTGTTTCTTAGCAATATTTAACAATTATAGTGAAACCTTAGTTCTCTGTGGAATTTGACTTCGGACTTTTAGACCGGATTATATTTGCAGCGACCGCTTATCCTTTTTAGGACTAGAGTTGGGCGTGATCAGTACTCAATCAAGTTTTATTTCAACTGCCTCGATGCTATCGAGTGCCGCTCATTTATCCCCTGACTGAAAGCTTGTACAGCCCAGTTATCGAAGACTGGTGGCAATTCTATTCGCTCCATTTGGATCCGGGACACAAACTCCCACAACATTTCGTTGTCCCTTTGTTTGATTTTGAATACATCTGACTTCTTTGTTGCAACCTTTATAGCACCAGCATGTGCCTTTACAAATGAATATGCCAACATGGCAAACGAATCAATAGAATTCGGGGGTAGGTTATGGTACCAAATCATGGCCCCTTTGGACAATGTTTCCCCAAACTTCTTTAGTAGAACAGACTCGATCTCGTCGTCCTCCAAATCATTTCCATTTATACCATAAGTATATTTGGTGATGTGCTCGTTGGGATCGGTAGTCCCGTTGTGTTTGGGTATGTTCGGCATGCAAAACTTCTTCGGAATAGGCTTCAGGGCCGCACTCGGGGGGAAGGTTTTTGCACACACTTTTTAGAGTCCAGTCCTTTCAAAACCAGAGGTGATCCCGGTATTTGGTCGACCCTCGAGTTGTAAGTTTCCACTTTTTTATCGTTGTATTCGATCCTTTTCTCTCCCGACTCGATCCTCTTTGTGAGTTCTTTGAGAAATCTCATGATTGTGGGGTCAGTTCCTGATGCATTGTTGCTCGACCTTTCTGGGACTGGTTCAGCACGATGAGTAGTTTGCGGTCCCACCACACTCGGGGTCTTTTGCTGGCTTTGCCACTGAGCGATGGCAATCTGTTGTGCCAACAACATTTCGAAAATCACTTGGAGACTGACTTCCCCGTCTCCTCGACCCTGTGTTCTTTGGCCACTGGGTTGAACTTCTCCACGCACGCTTCCTATGACGTCTGTGGCCAAGTCGACGTTTATAGCAATGTGTGAACCAACATCGATTGGGTTAGGAACTGGTTCTACCCCAGGGTTGAGCGGTGGCATACCGACTCCTGAAGCTATTACATTTTCATTCTCCCCGTGGAATCTGAGGCCGTGATTACCATGCACTGGTGCATTTGCTGTGTTTGACATGTTTTAGCCTGAAATCAAAGAATCTTCGACAAGAAAAAGTGTGAAGAATAACGTGTGTTATATAAACAAATTAGCACTGAAATAATCACTATTATCTTTAGCCCCACGGTGGGTGCCAAACTGTTTAACCCGAAAATATGAGTAACAATTAAATTTGATTTGTGGTTTTAAAGATATGTGATCTAGTCCAATACTAATTAATAAACAAGTAATGTAGAGTATGAATGAGAAGAATCGATGAACCAAACCAGTGTTGCTAGAGTAGTAGAGACCTCGATGACCTCGAGGTGAGTTAGGAGCAATAAAGCAAGAACATCAAAGTAAGTGTAATAAAGCAAAAGAATGACTCTGAAGAGTAGAAAACGAGAAAGTAAGATAGTATATTCTTTTCCGATGATTAGATAGGATTACAAATGATTGGGGTCCCTTTTTTGTAGGAGATTAAATCCTAAATAAGTACACTTCTATTTTTAGTAAAGAATTTTATTGGTACAGCTATATAACAAACTAGTACGGATTTGTACTAATTCGTACAAATCTATCCTGGAATTTGCTCTATGATCTTTGGGAACGTGGCAAGAATCTTGTCCTTTCCATAACAAACTCAAACAACATTATTCGGCATCAGCTGTACCTGACTTCAATGCTCAAGGAGCACCCCGGCCCTGGAACCTCGTATTCCACCTTCAAACCCGGGCTCGACATCTTCTGAACTTCTGCCCTCGAGGTAACATCTCGAGCCTATGAAATCGGGCTTCCTGATTTCGATCATATACATTGTCATAGAAATTATACTCGGAATTATACCGTTTTCTATTTTTTGACAAGATACATGCTTAGGAGACGTTCTGTATGTTATAATTAACTTTTAAGAAAATAAAACTATTTTGCCACAAAACTGTTGAATTTAATTTACTAATAGTTAGGGGTTGTGTTAATGTGAGAGCTGGTGAAAGAGTGGGGGTTGGTTTTACAAAATGCTTCGTTAAGATTTTAGAATTAGCAAATTAGGTAACGGATGATCGTCGTAAAGTTGCAATTCTTAAGCACATTCACTATTCTCACCATTCATGAAGCATTTCCAAAAACTAATTTAGCAATTAATACTAAAGAGGTCATTGTAGACATCAAAATTTTATCGAATTACACTCATAAAATTTTTTATAAATTATAAATTCAATACATATTAACCCAACTAAATATTTTCACTCAATAATAAAGTCAAAATCATATGATTTAATATAAGTCAATTACCTTTTGGGCTAGACAATAAATTTTGGCCTCTATTCTACCCAAACCTAGCTTACACCTATATAAAGGGGTCACGTACTCCCTTTTGAAGGCATCTTGACGGGTGAAAGGAGAGAGTAAAAGGCGTTCCATATCTTCCCCTAGAAGTCTATAGCAAGAATGAGAGTTTGATGTTGATTGATGTACCATATATATATATTTAGCGCTTGGGCTGAAGGAGCCCCTTCGGAGTCTGTACACCCCTAGTGAGCTCAGTCGACTATTTATGATCGGGTTGCACGTCACAGCGTTATATATACATATATATAACACTGTGACGTGCAACCCGATCCATAATATTATATATATATATAGATAGATAGATAGATAGTCGACTGAGCTCACTAGGTGTATACAGACTCCGAAGGAGCTCCTTCAGCCCAAGCGCTATATCGTTGCGGCGTACAGACCGATATAATATATATATATATATATATATATATATTGGTGCCGAGTGGCAAATTCAGAATTTTGAGTTTATGAAATTTGAATTCTAAAATAGTTATCCATAACTAAAAAATTTAATATTTCTCAGAAAAAATATATAATTTTGGCGGAACTTGTTGAATCTGTCGAACCAGCAGTCCAGCACTCTAGCTAAGATAACAGACTCAGGAGAGAAAAGTGATGATGATGACGATATTTCTTATGTGGGGTATATTTACCACGAGTTGCGGCGTACCAGTTTAAATGGATGACATTTCCTTTCATGTCAAAACTTCAAGGTTCTCCTAATATTTATTCTTTTACTAAAAAATCAAAGATTATTAATTGGTGATAGAGTTACTTACCCGTAAAATAGTACAATTTAATTTCTTACGTGGTTTATAGACAAATGAATTGATTTGATCCAAAAATAATAAGAAAATAATATTAAAATTGAGATTTAACGATTGAAATTGAAGAAGATAACTAGCCTGGATCCGAACGCAGTGTCTCCAAGAGCAAAGTGAAAATAACGATAAAGGGAAATAAAGTTGTTAAATTGAGAGCAAAAGTAGTAAAATAAGTTTTTGTATGCAGAACAGTTCATATCTTTACAATGGTTGTTGAGCATGTTATTTATAGCTTTACCTAGGGAAACAAGATCATAGGATCAAACTCCTCTTAAATGATAATAAAAGGGTCATTGATGAACGCGTAACGTCAGGCCATGAATGCAAGTATTCTCTGCAATGGCCGTTCATTTAATGTTTTTGAATATTTCCTCACTGAATGCTATTCGATGGAAAACTCTTGACCTTCTCCCATCGACTATGCTCCTTTCAAAATTTACCCGATATCAATTACATTCGTCGTGTCCAATATTGATTGTTCCCTGACTTGCCTTTTACATATCTTCGGTTTCACGTGTCGTGTTACCATTTGATCATCCGTTATAAAATTATATCCCATATAGATAGTCCCCCTACTTTCCGGTTACATATCTTAGTGTTATCGGAAAGTTGGTGAAGATTCCTTTCTTGGCAAAAAATTTCATAAATAGTATCTGACGCTCGAAAGGACGCACATCTTATTGCATTTAAGACCTCGAACACGTGTTTCCCCTTGATTCAACAAATATTTTCGCCGGTTTTCGAGGTAATCGTGACCATGATTTTTGGCGTCTATAACTTCCTTGCTACTCAACATTTTTACTTCTTCACTTTTACAACTTTCATAAGTCTTTCGTCCTCTCTCCATCTGCTTGGAAACCTTTCACAACCTTTAATTTTCTTATCAAGAATTTTACTGACCTTTTGTTACCACGGCTTCTTTCACTACTTTCTTCGGAAACACTAGTCCTTTCTTCGGTGGAGGCCCAAAGAAAAAAGGAAAAGGAGGTTGATGTCGATTCTGATCCTTCCATTTTTAGCACCATCATACCACATCATCTCAACTGCAAATGACTTTCAAGAGAAGGTTCTGTCTGCATCTTCATGGACTAGGCTAGTTAGTAGGTATCATTCATTCATTCGCCCTTCTATTATCCCAACTATGAAGAAGGACTACAACTGCCCCAATCATGAAATCCTAGCCACGGATATTATAGAGCGGGTTAGATTCTCCAATGAGGGTTTTATATGTGTCTATACGTATCCTTTTACCTTGGGTACATTCTCTTTGGGGTCGAGTGAAGGTCTTGACCTAATATTTTGGAGTTTTTCCATCGATATCAGGCATGCTTAGCACAAGTAGGCCCATCTATATGGCGGATGGTGGTCTACCTTTGCCAACTGCGCACATAGTGCGTGGAAACCCTAACCCTTGCACACATAATGATCCTTTGCTCTCCCAGTAATAACCTTTAATAAGTGTGGCCACCACGCTCTCCTCACCAGCATAGATGATGACAACGATTGCGGATAGATGGAACGATTCGTCGTCATTTCTATCAGGGACATCATCCCGGCCCCAACTCCAACTTTTCCCGAGTCATGGAATCGCTTTCGTAAGTTTTTGGTCATTCACTTTCTTCCTTCGTGAAAAGATTGTTTCCTGTTATTGTCGATTTTCTTGTTTGTTTTGTTTCATCTACCCGATGGGAACCACCACGGGTTCAAGGCCTAGACCGGTGGGTTCAGAAAATTCTAGAAATCACGAATCAAGAATCCTGCCGCTGGAAGGAAATGTCCCCCAAATACTGCTGGAAGGCTAAGCACAATGGTAATTCAAAACACACTTTCTTTTACCCTTGTTCGAACATAAGAAATCTTCATGAACAAACTGCTAACTCTATTTTTTGCCCAATATAGGACATTCGAGGGGCTCTATCATCTGCCCTGAGGTTGATGCCTTAGTTGATCCCGATCAAGGAGGCTAGGAGGGTGTTATATAAAGGCCCTAGCCTGGAACAGAGCTCACGTATCTGCCCGAGACACTGGTGAGGGTGCCTTTTTTAGGAGTCCCCAGCTCGAGACCAATAAATTGAAAAGAAGACGCTCCTCCTCGGTTGGGACTCAAGAGAAGAGGGAAAAGAAAATACCTTCTGAGCTGGCCACAGTGGTCTTTGTTGATGAAGGGGAAGCCAGTGATGGAGAGGCTCCCCTTCAAAGGATAAAAGAATCTTCGTCAGCTCAACTGGATGCTCAACCAGGAGAGCTTCAAAGCTCAACATTGTAAAACCCAGGTGCTTTGGGGTGAGATGGACTTGGTTGAGAATGCCGATTCTCTCTTCCCAGCCTCTATTGATGTCTCCGGTCCAAGTAATTCGAACCTTGGACCTTTTCTACCCCCCAATCATTGAGTAAATAACAACCAACACTGCTCCTGCTATAGCTGCTTCTCATCCTTCCACACCAACAACTTCAAGCCCATCGACACCAGTTGCTCTTTCGCCACCAGCACCAATTGCATCTCCTCCACTAACAACAGATGATTGAGAAATGGATGCTTCTCTTCCTCAGTCTCCCTAACACGGGAATTTAGGTCATGATTATTCAACCCTTTCCCAGATCTTCGAGGGAGAAGAAGTGTCACTCTTTCAGTTTCGAAAGAGTGTCATCTTTTTTCCAATCCGGTAGAGCTTGCGAATTATCTGAAGCCGTTGGCCTCGGAGTAATATTGGAAAAAAATGCGCTCCCTTTCCGGGGAGTGTCTGATAAACAATGCTATGCATAGTTCGACGCATGTATCGTAATAGTTTTCTCCCATATTCTTTTCTGCTTACATGTTGTGATGGTAACCCTAACTTCACCCTTCTCTACCTGCTTGTCGTGCACCTCCCGATGCTGGAAGAAAAATCTAATCAGGTGGATGAGATTGAGGCTCTCTTACAGCAAACCGAACAAGATATAATGGTCCATCCAAGAAGTTTCTTGGTTACACGAAACGCTATAAGAAATTAAGGCTAAGTGGGTTGAGCTTCATGATGTTGTAATCGATGTTACCGAGCGCGAGTCTGCCTTTGAGGAGCAAATTAATAAATTGAAGTCCAACTTATGATAAAAAACCGAGGAGGCCAATGCTGTCGAGGAGAAGAAGAACAAAATGAAAGAGAGTTTTAAGAGAGTTATGGAACAAAACCGGATCCACTTAACTACAACTATTGAGATTGGCTCTCGCCTCAACGTCATGAAATTTGAAAGGGACGGTCTTCAAGCCGAAATTGATAAACTTCGAGCTCAACTCCAGTATCAAGAAGATTCCCTTGTCTTCGATAAAACCTATACCATATATCATATGAAGAGGAAGACTTTGGAGGAGGCCAAAGTGGGCATCACCAATATAGACAATTGTATTGCTCAGGCCCGAGAATTGGAGTTGTCTGCTCATTAATATCTTCCTACCCGGCCCTCTGTGACTGACTTATCGAGTAATGGCTCCGAGTACTCGAAAATTGAAAGAGATATTGAAGAAGATGAAGACCCCGAACCCGTAGTGGATCCGCTTTCCTCTATCGGGGGAAACGTAGATCCTTCTTTCCCTTCGGACGGCAATGATGCATAACTTCTTTTTCTTTTCTCTCTTTTTTGTACTTTGTAAGTATACCAAACCTTTCATCAAGTTTGGCACTTGATAAATAAAGAATTTTTTTCTTAAGTGTTATGCAAAAATATTTCTTTTATATTTAATCAATTAAAGCTTCAGTTATAATTTCATCCGATAACTTTTGATTGCGGGCATAAATTCTTGCAGAATCTACCCTTTACTATGAGGGTTTCATAAGAGAGGGCCCTTATGTTTACGGTGCTCTTGAATAGGACGTCTCTTGTTCATTCCGGTACAAGCATTTGAAGTTTTTGTTAACTTTCAAACGATAACATAACTCTTCATTTGGACAAGAAATAAGATAAATATAAAAGGACTTTGTTTTATTCCCTCTATTTTTATAAAAGTACTTAGGCATTTTTTTGCTTAAATAAATAAATTTGCAATTACATGTGGCTAACTTGTACAACTTATATTTATGGGGCTTATCATGCAATTCAGGTTTTCGTGGCACTCTTGGTGCCGCATCCAATATTATCCCCCCAGTGTTTGAATACGAAGTATGCGAATTCGAACATTGGGAGTCTTGCATTCGGATTGCTGCTTCACTGGTGGAAATAACTTGTGAACGGTTAAATAATCCATTTTTTTGTTAATGGAAGGAAAAGCTTGCCATCGAACCAAAGTGCAGCACATACTTTCAGTATTGGTAGGCTTCATCAGCAATAATACCTTTTGAGGTGAGTCACGTTCCAATTTCTAGGTAATTTGACTCCATCTTGATTCTCCAACTCATACGAACCTTTACCGGTGATAGCTGAAACCCTGTAAGGGCCTTCTCGTGTTGGTCTCAGCTTCCCGGTATTGACATCCCGAGTGCTCTGAGTCGCCTTTCCCAAAAGCAAGTCTCCTACCTTGAAGTAATGGAGATAGGCCCTATGATTATAATATATTTCCATCCTTTTTTTTTGAGCCATCATCCTCACGTACGCCAAGTCCTTGTGTTCGTTGAGTAAGTCCAGCCTCACCAACAATTCTTCATTATTTTATTCTTCGTTTGTTTGGGAAAACCTTAAAGTCGTCTCCCCGACTTCCCCCTCTATCAGAGCTTCCACGCCATACACGAGAGAAAAAAATGTTTTCCCGTGTTTGACTTAACCATTGTCCGGTATGTCCATAGCATACCTGGTAGCT
The DNA here is from genome assembly GCA_005239505.1 of Nicotiana paniculata. NCBI lineage: Eukaryota > Viridiplantae > Streptophyta > Magnoliopsida > Solanales > Solanaceae > Nicotiana > Nicotiana paniculata. The sequence continues at coordinate 29,382 of ML333773.1, forward strand.
CATCGGGCTACTTGCCCTTAACATCTTCTAACTTGTTTCTAAGGTTCTGAATAATTACATTATTGGTTGATTTCGCTTGTCCGTTTGCACTTGGATGGTATGGTGAAAAATATAATTCTCTTGATTTTCAAGTCTTCCAAAACTTTTGTGACTCTGAACCTATGAAATGCGGCCCGTCGTCACAAGCAATTTCCTTCGATATTCTAAATCGGAAGATTATATGGTCCCATATGAGGTCGACCACTTCGTGTTCACCGATCTTTTGGTAAGGACCCGCTTCAACCCATTTAGTGAAGTAATCAGTTAAAACTTAAATAAATCTTACCTTTCCGAGACCTGGTGGTAGAGGAAAAACTATGTATATCCCCCATTTCATAAATAGTTATGGTGACAACACCGAATGTAAGAGTTCTGCTGGTTGGCGCACCAACTGTGCATGACGTTGATATTTGTCACACTTCTAAATGAACGTCTTTGCGACATGTTCCATCCAAGGTGAATAGTAACCTGCCCTGTTCAACTTTAAAACTACGAGTCTGCACCAGAATGGTTCCACAAACTCGTCTGTGGACTTCCCTCATCATGTAGACCGCCTCGGAGGTCCACAAACACCGGGCCAATGATCTTTAGTATGATCTTCTATAAAATTGTCCATCTACGAGGCAATAACGAGTTGCCTTGGTTCATAGTGCTCGGGACGCCTTCAAATCTTTGGGTAATTTACCATGCCGGAGAATCTCGACGAACTCATTCCTCCAGTCCCAGACTTAGTTGGTTTAATTGACTTTACAGTAACCGTACTCATCTAATACCGAATGTAGAAGTTAAAAGACATTATCAGAGTCAGATTCTTTCATCTCTGTGGATGACCCCAAATTAGCTAATGCATCTACATCCACATTTTTTCCCTTGGAATATGTATGATTGACCATTCACTGAATCGTGCAAGCAATACTTGAGCCTTGTCCAAATATTGTTGCATGCGCTCTTCCTTTGTGTTGAAAATCCCGTATGCTTGGTTTACTTCAAGCTGGGAATCACACTTTATCTTTATGACCTCGGAGCCTAGTCCACAGGCTAGTTCAAGTCATATAACCAAAGCCTCATAGTCGACTTCATTGTTAGTTAACAGACAGTTTTCATGGCCTGCCTCAAGGTTTCCCCCAAGGGCGTGATTAGAACTATCCAAAGACCGAACCCTTTTACATCGGAAGCTCCAGTCATAAACAAGTTCCAAACTCCCGATGCCATTTCCCACACCAGTACCGCTTCCTTAGCAACCAAGGGCATTAACTCGGGGCTGGAACCAGCCACAAAGTCGGCCAAAACTTCCGACTTCATCGCAGTCCTAAGTTTGTACTCAATGTCGAATTCATTAATTTCGATTGCCATTTAGCCAAATGACCAGAAAATTCACGCTTGTGAAGGACATTCCTTAGTGTAAAAGTCCTAAATGGAAAGGACATTCATCACAATGGCTATCGGGTGGCACTGGAAATAAGTCCTAAGCTTTCGAGAGGCGGCTACGAGAGCTAAGGCTCGCTTTGAGGTGCGGATAGTGAGTCTCCGCTCCCAACAATATTTTACTAATATAATAAACAGGAAATTGCGTACCTTCTTCCTCTCGGACTAAAACAACACTTACCGCTATCTCTGATACCACCAGATATATCAACAACAGTTCGTCTTCCCCCGATTTTGATAGTAACAGGAGGCCGGAGACTTTTTTAGGTCTTTAATATTGCATGTTCGCATCCCGAAGTCCATGCGAAATCGTTCTTCTTTTTTAGAAGCGAATAGAAGTGGTGGAACTTTTCTAAGGATGTTGAGATAAATCTGCCTAGAGCCGCCAGCCTCCCGGTCAACCTCTATATTTCCTTCACACTTGTCAATTGGTCCGAAATGTCCTCAATATCTTTGATTTTATTGGGATTTACCTCGATCCCACTTTGTGATACCAGGAACCCCAAGAACTTAATGGAACCAACCCCGAACGCACATTTCTCAAGGTTAAGCTTCATGTTAAGCTTCCTCAGAATGTCGAAAGTCTCTTGGAGGTATTTCAAATGATCTCCTGCATCCAAAGACTTGAATAACATGTCATCAATATATAATTCCATTATTTTTCCTTTTTGATTCTCAAACATTTTGTTAACGAGCCTTTGATAAGTGGATCCGGCATTCTTAACCCCAAAAGGCATCACATTATAACAATATATGCCAAAGTTTGTTATAAAAGAAGTTTTTTCCTAATCCTCTGGGTTCATCTTAATTTGATTGTACCCGGGGTAAGCATCAAGGAAACTCATTAGCTCATGTATGTACGTTGTATCAATCATTTGATCAATGTTTGGTAATGGAAATGAGTTTTTAGGGAATGCTTTATTTATATCTTTAAAGACTACACACATCCTAAATTTCTTATTCTTTTAGGTACTACAACTATGTTGGCTAACCATTTCGGATACTTTACCTCCTAAATTGAACCGATATTGAGTAGACGGGTCACCTCTTATTTAACAAACATGTTCCTCACCTTGGCAATCAGGCACTTTTTCTGCCTTACCAGTGGGAAATTTGGATCCAGATTTAGCTTGTGGACTGCTACCTCAAATAGGGTACCTATCATATCCGAGTGCGACTACGCAAAGCAGTAAACATTAGCTTTAAGAAAATTTATAAATCCTAACCTAAGCTTGGGATTTAACCCTGTGCCCACATGAAACTTCCTTTCCATAAACTCTTCGAACAAGGCCACTTTCTCAAGTTCCTCTGCGGCCGACTTGGTCGCATATGTCTTCTCTGGTACCTAAAAGTATCTCGGAACCTGATAGGATTTCGATGAATCCTCACTTCTATCCTCTTCATTCATAAAGGGAGAAGGCATCGGTTCCTGTAATTGCTATTTGTTGGACTCTTTCCCTTTGCTGCTGGAAATAGTTACCGCGTTCATCTCCCTCACTGCCGGTTGATCTCCTCTTATATTCTTGATTCCTTCTGAGGTTGGGAATTTCAACAACTGATGATATGTTGAGGGTATGGCCTTCATCTCATATATCCACGGCCTTTTGAGGATTACATTGCAACCCATATTGCCATCTACCACTTCGGATAGAGTGGTCTTTGTTACTCTTTCGGTGTGTGTGGGCAGCAAAATCTCTACTCGGGTAGTCACGCTTGTCAAGTTGAAGCCAGCTAAGAGTTTTGTCGCCAAAATGATATTTTCAGTTAATTTTTCTTACTCCAAAACTCTATATTGTATTATGTTGGCTGAGCTTCCTGGGTCAAACAAAACAAGTTTAATTTTGAAATGTAAACATTGAGAAAGATTACCAAAATGTCATTTTATAGCAGAAGAAGTCTGTCAGCATCCTTCTCCGTGAAAGTGATATCCTCTTCAACGACTTCCCAAAGTCTCTTGTTGTGAATCACTGATATCTTTTGTTTTCCTTGCTGCTGAAAAAGTTACACCATTGACTTCATTTCCACCAAAAATCATGTTGATAGTCAGCCGAGGGGAGTCGTCTTCTAACTTCGAAGGATTTTCATTGTCCACACTCGGTCACCAAAAACTCATTGAGATGTCCATTCTTCAATAATGTCGCCACCTCCTGACGAAGATGTCGGCACTCCCCAGTTTTATGGTTGTGAGTCCTATGGTATTCACACCATAAACTGGGATCCCTCTGGCTAGGATCTGATCAGATTGGCTTCGGAAAACATGCTTATTTGATATTCCTCATTGTCAATACCAACTCTACTAAGATGATGTTAAAGTTGTAATTTGATAATCTGGATATGTAGAGTCTCGGGCCCCTGACACCTCATTGTCCTGTAACGACATGATGTTCCAGCCACGATAGGTTCTTCTATCGGGAGAGAACTTATCCGATGTCTGAAACCCTTTGCTTCTACGACCTTCGATTTTTTCATATGGCAGAAAAAGACCTCTAGAGGACCGTTGATCCGCATCAAAGTCATTTTTAAGCTTGTCCTAGTTTTTGTCTCAATCTCGTCCCTTGGTTGATATCAGGGGCCCGATTTGATCGTCTTCTATCCTTATTTTTGACTCATAACGGTTATGGTCATCCGCCTATGTGGTTTCTTGAAACTCGAGCAGGATTTCCATTAGCTTTTAGGGAGGCGTCGGAGCTCCGCCGATTTAGACCATTTGTGAATCGCTACTAACTCATCTAGTACCACCGGTAACAACATGCTCCCTTTTTGGAACCGGATCACGAATTCTCGTAGCAGTTCAGAATCGCCCTACACAATCCTAAATATCTCCCCCTTTCTAATTTGAATCTTCCTTGCTCCGGCATGGGACGTAACGAATAAGTCTGCAATCATCTCAAAAGAGTCAATTGAGTGCTCGGGGAAGAGAGAATACCATGCTAGGGCCCCTTTTGTGAGGGTTAACCAAACTTCTTCAGCAAGACAGACTCGATCTCATGTTGAGTCAAATTTTTCCCTTTCATAGTCGTGGTGTAGGTAATGATGTGCTCCTGCAGATCTGAAGTCCCATCTTATTTTGGTATGTCTAGCATCTTGAACCTCTTTGCAACTAACTCTGGTGCGGCACTTATCTTAAACGACAATTGTGTGTATTTTTCGAATCTGGGCCTTTAAGTACTGGTGGTGCGCCCGATATTTGATCCATCCGAGCGTGAAACTCCTATGCATTTTGATCTGTTCGTTCCTTCATTTCCCTCATAAACCTCACGAGCTCGGTTTTGAAGGGATCATTCCTGTTTTTGTTCCCAAATTCGCTACCAGCCACTCCGGCTTCATCGAAAATGACTTCACCCCTTGGGGTGTTGTTATCGACCCTCCGAGCCGTTTGGTTTATAGGAACACTCGGAGGAATCGGGCCCCTTCCATTCATGTTATTGGAGGTGCCTAACAATGCTTGTTTTAACTCCATCATCACCCGATCCTGCCTTAAGAGGTGTTTGATAATTGCTTTCTATTGTACTCTCAGGACTTTAATCGTTTCCACGACATGTTCCATCTACGCATCATCCGGAGTCGACTCCCGCACATGCCGATGGTATTGTCCATCTCAAAATCATCTCCTTCGTTGCGAGTTTCACTGATTGAGTCACCATTTCGGGAAAATTCTTCGTGCCCCTCAACGTTGTGTCTGATGTTGACATCATTAGCTGCCACATCTTTTTTCCACTAAGGAAAGAATCAAAAAAAGTTAGTAATAAACATAAGGATCAAAGTAATTACGCAACTGTCTAAGCCCACAGTGGGCGCCAAACTATTTACCCGTAAAATGGTACAGTTAAATTTGTTACGTGGTTTATAGACAAGCGAATTGATTTGATCAAAAAATGATAAGGAAATACGATTAAAATTGATATTTAATGATTAAAATAAAAGAAGATAACGAACCTGGATCCGAATCCAGTGTCTCCGAGAGCAAAGTGAAAATAATGATAAAGAGCAAATAAAGTTATTAAATTGAGAGCAGAAGTAGTAAAATAAAGCTTTTGTATGCATAAAGTTTCATGTCTTTACAATGGCTGTTGAGCCTACTATTTATTGCTTTACCTAGGGAAACAAGATCCTAGGATCAAGCTCCTCTTAAATAATAATAAAAGAGTCATTGATGAACAACACGTAACGACAGGCTATGAATGCAAATACTCTCTGCAACGGTCGCTCATTTAATGTTAGTGAATATTCCCTCATTGAATGATATCCGATGGCAAACTCTTAACCTTCTCTCGTCGACTATGCTCTTTTCGGGATTTACTTGATATCGATTACATTCTTTGTAACCGGTATTGATTGTTCCCTGGCTTGCCCTTTGCCTATCTTAGATTCCATGTGTCATCTTATCATTCGACCATCCGTTATAATCCAATTTTACCCCATATAAGAGTATAGTTGAAGATTGCAACTCAGATTTTAAATCTCCCCTATGAACATTTTTTTTGCATCCGTCACAATATAATCCAGTTTGCCAATTTTTTGACGCGAGTGAATTTTTCTAGACTAAATGGGTATTTTTGAGTAATAGAGTATGTAAGGTAAATCAGTAGGATATGTCACCACCTCATGAATCTTTTGTACTTCATATTTCAACAGCATTCTTATTCACGGTTTTTATATGAAGAGATTTTTGTTCACTACGTTGTTGGCGGTTCAATTGAATACTCCCTCAGCCCAAGTTTCATATTACGATATTGATTGAAGAATCAAACATTTTTTTAAAACTATATTTCTCTCTATTTACCCCAAAAAAATGAGTAACAATTAAATTTGTACGCGGTTTAAAGAATATGTGGTTTAATTCAATACGAATGATTGGTAAATAGGTTAAAGATAAGTAAATGATTAAACCAATCACAATGTGAAGACCAAGCCTGGTCGTAGGTTGAACAAATTCATCCTCGATCGTACCTTCGGTATAAGCTCGGTCACGAATAAAGAAGAGAACAAATGAAGAGCACTTTGAACAATAGCTAGAAGACAAAAATAAACTTTTATTATTTTGATTTGCGTGTCACAATGTGTCAGAATAAAGAAAACATTCCTTTTTATATAGCGGGGCGATTTCAGTCCTAGTACAAATCTAATTAAAATAACAATCTTCTTTTTCCAGTAAATGTCGATCCCTAGTTGATATTGGACGAGATTCGTACCCCAATATCCGGTTGAGGACGAACATTATAGCCCCTACTCATCATGCATATCCGTTCTTCACGTTTCCCGAGGTTCAAAATCTATACTTGGTCTAGGTTCGGATTCCACCGTGCCCTATCTCGGATACATCGTTCATTCCTCCCGAATTTCGATACGAGGGGCTACTGGGCCTTGATTATAATCACGTCGAGTCGTGCTTCCCCTTTGTTTCCTCATCGAGGAATCGGGAAAAACTCTGCCCCAGATTTTATCAATACACAGATATTCCCCTCGTTTCTCGGAGAGTAGATTTAGCAAAGCGACGAGAAGCCATAAATTAACCTCGTTTCCTTCTTCTGTACGCTACAACCAAGTTGACGGGTCAGCAACACATCCTATCAGTCACGTCGTTCTGACTTCGGACACAAGTCAAATGTCGGTTGACTGTCCCAGAACGCGAAACGTTACGCATTGATTACCCTTTCTCTATAAAACCTCCAACCCCTTTTTCACTCTTTTACTTTCCGATTCCAGAGCTCCTTGATTTATCCTGGAATTCTTCACTCATTTCTAACCTCTTCAAACCTTCATACATTGTTTTCCAGATCTTCATATTTTATCTTCAAATCTTCATATTGCTTCTTCAAACCTTCATCCTCACCTTCAAATCTTCATATTTTCCAGAATCCGTTAGTGAAAACTTCCATATTTGTTCCGCAAAAGACCGTCCCTTCAACTTCCAACCTGGTCACGGATGCCGAGGTGGCTGTTCCAGAGGTGGCCCCGAAACCTTCTTTGAGGAGCTTCATCCCCGGGGATTGCTCCATCGAGAACGACTTCAAAGTCAAGAAATCCTCCTGTCAACAAGACCAAGACAAGGGGGTATGGAGGTACATATTCTCCATTATCGAGGACACATTCCCTATACTTAGGGAGGATTGCAACTGGGAGGGCAAGGAAATGGTCATCCCTAGGCCCAATAAGGACATTACCACTCACGTGGAGGGTATCTAAGTGTTTACACCTACCCCTTCATGCTTGCCCTGGTAGACCCTATATCCTCAGCTTCTGCAAAAGGTTCAAGGTCTGGCTTGGCATATTCACCCGTCATTTTGGAGGATCGTAATCCTCCTCCGCCACTTAGTCAATAACACCGAAGCGACTCGATTTACCCTCGATCACCTGTTTCATCTTTACAGTCCCTGAGTTTTTCGAGGGGGTTGATAATGCTCGTCCATCGCACAAACAAAGATCCGTTCTCGAGCATCAATGAAGATCAGGATTGAGGTTGGCAGGGGATATTTGTTCGGGTAAAAACACAAGACCTTATTCCCCCCGAATTTCACCAGTTCCCCGAGAAGTGGAACTCAACTCGTAAGTTTATTTCCTTCTTAAGTACGTGGAACTTCTTTTGTCCTTATTCTAATTTCCCGTTCCCATCATCTTGCGGTGGTCGCCCAAGTTCCCAATGAGATCCCTCGCTTCAAGGAGTGGATCGAAGGGATTTGCAAACAAATGTCATATTTTGAGCGCGAATGGTGCAAACTATCAAAGAGCAAGTGGGAGGCCCCTTCCCATGTTCAGTGCTCTTTCCGAACAAGTCTACCTTCATGCTCATATGTTATTTCTACTAATTGCTTTCTCATTTATAAGTTTGCCCAAGACCACTGATCTTCATCCATTAGACAAGGACGAGGATCCCTCCTCACTTGCTAAACCCTCCAGTTCGGGACAGCCCGAAGCAATTGCACAGGAGGAGAAAAGGAAGAAAAAGAGGAAATCTTCCGGCTCCCCAGATGCTGAAGTCGAGAAGAAAAGGATAACTATCTGTGTCCGGAAATGCAACAAGAAGAGTACCCGAACTAGGGTACCGGACCCGACTCCCTCTACCAGTTCAGGGATCACCCTGAAGACGATGAAATAGATTTTGTCGTTCATGGGTCAACTATTGACGAAGAGGAACGAGCGGCTACGGGAAAGGTGACCGAGAGGCCGATCCCTCTTCAGCTTGGGAGCCAAAAGGAAAATTTGAGTCTACGGCTTCTCGAGAAATTGTCCCTGCCCCAAAGGAAATAGCTGGTGTCATTGACATCGCGGAGTCGCCGTCGCACACAGAGTCTATGTTCAACGAGGCTCAAGCCGATAAGGAGAAGTAAAATGAGATGGCACGGGGTGCAGATGAGGCCCCTAACATGTTTTTTGATGGCGTGGACATGGGCGCACAGGAGGATTATTTCTAGTTTGGCCACTTGGAGATCCTGAGAAGGATCTCTCGTCGGGGGCAGACGAGCCAAGCTCGAGCCCGGAACTGGTGAGGCAGTTCCCTGCTCCGAGTGTGGACCCCGACTATAAAAGAATGGTCGTGTTTACTATATCTATAGACACCCAGGTACTGTCTGCTCCGATGGGCGTGGCCAGCTACCTTCGATCACCGTCGCACACAGAGTCCATGTTCAACAAGGCTCAAGCCGATAAGGAGAAGTAAAATGAGATGGCACGGGGTGCAGATGAGGCCCTTAACATGTTTTTTGATGGCGTGGACATGGGCGCACAGGAGGATTATTTCTGGTTTGGCCACCTGGAGATCCTGAGAAGGATCTCTCGTCGGGGGAAGGAGAGCCAAGCTCGAGCCCGGAACTGGTGACGCAATTCCCTGCTCCGAGTGTGGACCCCGACTATAAAAGAATGGTCGTGTTTACTATCTCTACGGCACCCAGGTACTGTCTGCTCCGATGGGCGTGGCCAGCTACCTTCGATTTCTAGTGACTGAAAAGAGGACCACGCGAAGAAGAGTCTGTCATCCTTTATTTCTACTAATTTCTTTCTCATTTATAAGTTTGCCCAAGACCACTGATCTTCATCCATTAGACAAGGACGAAGCTCCGTCCTCACTTGCTAAACCCTCCAGTTCGAACAGCCCGAAGCAGCTGCACATGAGGAGAAAAATAAGAAAAAGATGAAATCTTTCGGCTCCCCGGATGCTGAAGTCGAGAAGAAAAGGATAACTATCTGTGTCCGGAAATGCAACAAGAAGAGTACCTGAACTAGGGTACCGGACCCGACTCCCTCTACCAGCTCAGGGATCACCCTGAAGACGATGAAATAGATTTTGTCGTTCATGGGTCAACTATTGACGAAGAGGAACGGGCGACTACGGGGAAGGTGACCGAGAGGCCGATCCCTCTTCAGCTCGGGAGCCAAAAGGAAAATTTGAGGCTATGGCTTCTCAAGAAATTGTCCCTACCCCGAAGGAAATAGCTGGTGTCATTGACATCGTGGAGTCACCGTCGCACACAGAGTCCATGTTCAACGAGGCTCAAGCCGATAAGGAGAAGTAAAATGAGATGGCACGGGGTGCAGATGAGGCCCTCAACATGTTTTTTGATGGCGTGTACATGGGCGCACAGGAGGATTATTTCTGGTTTGGCCACCTGGAGATCCTGAGAAGGATCTCTCTTCGGGGCAGGCGAGCCAAGCTCGAGCCCGGAACTGGTGAGGCAGTTCCCTGCTCCGAGTGTGGACCCCGACTATAAAAGAATGGTCGTGTTTACTATCTCTACGGACACCCAGGTATAGTCTGCTCCGATGGGCATGGCCAGCTACCTTCGATTTCTAGTGATCGAAAAGAGGACCACGCGAAGATGAAAGAAGTGAGCACTTCGATCCTCTTCAATGAAGCACAACAAGCACTAATCCAGGTAAGTTTCCCCTTCCTTATGCCCTTTGTGAAATTTCTCTAACTTCATCATGCCCTTATGATTTTATCGTTTTGTTTTTCAGGCTTCGGTGAATCCATCATGGAAGTTTACATCGGTCTCGGATGAAAGTCAGCCAGTTCGAGTTTGAGCTCAGGGAGAAAGTTTGGAAAAGGGACATGTAAAGGGTCCTCAATGAGCAAAAATACGGGGCCCTCAAGGATTGTCACACCCCTAACCTGGGGGAGAGACCGGCACCCGGTTCATCACTTAAACTAGCGTACCAACTTACGACTGAGGGCTCTGAACATACAATTTCATACATTAGCCATAGGGAAACATTCCAAGATAATCCCTCGAGGACGTGAACAAGAAGGTCTTTGCCGATTCCTATCAACATGGTGCATCTCTTAGTAGAGGGGCATCCTCCAGAAAGTGATAAGCTTCTTTCCAGATTTTCGAATAAGGAGATCTCTCTAGAATTTGAGAAATATTTTGCTCTTCAAGTAGTAAATTTTGGAGTTTATCCTGGAGTTGGCACATGTAGGCCCGACACCAGAGGTTGGTTGGCGCATTCGGTAAAGCATTCCGCTAGCTGGAGCGTAGCAAGCAAGAAAGTCAAAATTAGCTCACGATAACGCTCAGCCACCCGCTCATCTCCGATGACGATATCGTCGCCGGGGATAGTGTAGGAGACGACCCTCTGTTCAAGTACCCCTTCTTCTAATCATCGGCAGAGCCTTTTTTATCTCATTCGTATTCTAAGGAATTCTAAAGGACTCTTTCATATTGCACCGGCTTTAACTAACTCTACTCCTCCATACGCCTATCCTTTAATTTAGTGGGCCAGGTCCTCCAGCCTTCCATTAGTTTTCGATTTAGTTTGCATTCAAAGTCTTGGAATGCGAGCTTATGTGCTTTCAGGTATAGGCACCATTCGCCTGACTTTCTTGAAGTCCTAGGATTCTCCCTTAGTAAGATCGATTCATGCTTGATATGATAGAGATCAATCGTTTACTTCAACTAAAATCGATGAAGTACTAAAACTACTTAAACTTCAATGGATGGCTTTAAAGCAGATGCATGATAATGGCATTTTGTAGACGTGGTTCGGTTATTCCTATTTGTATTTATCTATTGGTTGGGAGGTATATGAAGGAAGGAATCAGTGGATTGAGGAATGAAAGCTCGAAGACAAAGAGAACCGGGCTTTTCCAAAGAATTACTGCAGCTTCCAAGCCCCTTTACTAGGTTGGGCGCTTGAGCGCATCTTCCTCATATCGATCAAGGCTTTCCTTGAGTTTGAAATAACGGGCAAGAAGCAAGGGCGTAGCAGCACTTTCAGACTGCTACCCGCTCGAACTATTACTATTAGCTAAACAACCCTTTCTTTGTGTTTAACCGCGGTTAAACACAACCAAAGCAAAGGGAGGAAAGCTCTGGTTTGTATGCAAAATAAAATATTTAATAAGGGTTGAATAAGGAGATCTCTTTATACCCAACAGGACAAGAGTATACAGGTCCGCCAGGGGGGAATAAGAGCTCGTCGAACCGTCATTCTTTACTTCCAGGGTCAATCAATCGGTAGTCCTCCAATTTCTTCTCGAAAGCCTGTTTATAAGAAATAGCTTATGCCACTCGTATTGCCCCGGATTGACAAAAGAGGCTTGGATTGGAGATTCTTGTGTAAACATTCAAGTTGACAATCGGCTTTCTAGACAGCCAGTGGACTCTGAAACCAATACCAATGATTCCCATAAACGAATGAATGGGACTCCTGGTCCTGATCGAACCAGAGATTCCGACTAGGCTGGGAGTCGATTAGCCCGAGTTGTGTTAAGATAAGTGGCACTTGAACTGGAAGTAGCCATCGGCTAGGTCTTGGATAGATCTCAAGCGGGCTTGAACTGCTTTATTCGGTCTTTAGCTGGCCTACGAGGCTATCCGTCGCCTAAGACATACACAACACACAGTGTAAGTCTTCTTCCATTGTCTAGGGTATATTCCTGCATTTCATTCAGATGGGTTAAACAATTCATGTGATTGTTTACAGTTGGCAATTGTATGCTCTTGGATTAAACCTATTCAATAAATCAGGACAAAAGCGATTGATCCAGTTGAGAGCGTAGCGTAGGAGATAGGTAAGATGACCGTCAACGGACAAAAGCCTCTCATTATTATTATTTCACTTTTATGCTTCAATCAGGCCTATATTCGCATTTGAATGATACCAATCGAGATGGCTTTTTCAGGGACTGGCTCTCTAGGAAAACCACATGACTGCTCCTGAAAGATAGATGAACGCATAAAACAACTATTCAACATATGCGCCAGAGCGATTAAAACGAGAGCGTCCCTTTCACCGGGACAAACAACCCATTTATGATCAGGGTCCCCTGGCTGACATAAAGTTTCAACATAAAAAAAAATCGCCTCGTCTTTGGNCCTCACTTACGCAACAAAATTGAGTTGATGGAGTATCTAGTGCCCTTGAGTTATTCTCTTCGGTATTGCCTTCTCTCATTGTTAAAGGCGTCGCAAGGCACTCGACTAGAAGGAGTGGATGTTAGGCACACAGGGAAGACTCTGACTATGCGCTGGCACTAGCCCTGGGCATGGATTCTTCTTTGATTGAAGGAACTTGTCTTTGTTTTGATTGCATTCTATCTCATCGTATCACATTCTGTTCTGTGAGATTAGAAAATCACCATCAATACCTCGGTCTAGGTCCGATATAATCCTGAGTTCCATAGAGCGTCGGAAAGATCCCTAAACATGGGTGTGCTATAAAACTAGGAGAAGAATAGAACTAAAGGGATCAATTCCTTTGACCGGGAGAGGTCACAATTGCCGCGAGCAAAGATATTAATGACGAGGAAGGCTTTTTTGTTATGCTANTCAAGCTTCCAATTATTCTGGATTGCTAACGTGGTTACGAACGAGCCTTCTATTTGATTTATACTATACTTCTTCAAGTCTCCATCATCCTGATCTCTCTTTCCTGCCTGTCCAAAGAAATTTCTCTCCTCCGAGAGAACCAGAACCGCGCCTTCCCGAGCCCGAGGTTGCGCCCATTCCACCCGAGGTCCTCGTTCCGAAATTAACGCAACCTCTCATTCCTGATATCCAACACTGCTTTTTGATTTTTGAAAGAAGGGGCGGAGCTTGAAGAAGCGAAGCGAGCCTAGAGTAGCAGCCTATTACGTTTTTTCAGGCCCTTTTGATATGTTATTAGTCAAGCGCTAGCGCCCCTTTAGTTTTGTGGAACAAAATATAAAACTGAACGGAAACTAGTTGTTACATCTCGCATTTTTGTATGTTAAAGTTTCATCTTCAATTAATTGACGTAGACTAAGGGATGAGATTATCTTGAGATTATAAGTATTTATGCTATTTATAACAAGCGATAAGTAAGTGTTGTGAAAGATAAAGGGGAAACGAATCAAATAAAATGATTTTTGTTGAAGGTGGTTAATTTGGGATAAAATACGGTCCAAGCTACAATACCCAATATTTATAGGCTAGGTCCATACCAGGCCTCATGACCACGATAGTAGGATACGTAACGTGTGTTAAAAGTGAGTAGTATTTTAAGTAATTTGAGATAATTTTTAATTATGTGGGTAATTAATTAATTATTGGGTAACGGGATATTACCTAATTAACTAAAAAACCTCACCCCTACGTGGCAGAAAGCCACTACCAAAATATATGACTCTTAGTCATTATGGGTTATGTGGCAAAAAATCAAAGATTAAGGGGTGTAGTTAATCCACCACATGGAGTGGGAACCACACCAATTCAAACATAAGGCCTTTTTAATCCAAAGAAAGATACATATCTTTGAACAATTCAAAACTAGCAAAGACATTAAGTATGGTGCAATCTGAAGCAACGTGATCTTCAACAAGTAATGTACGGATATTCAATAATTCAAACAAGGATTTAAAAGCATCTTACGCAACGTAAGATTTTGAAATTTTAAGGGAGTACGGTGCAATCCTTCTCAAGAATATCATACGGATTTTTTTCCTACTCCAGGTATGTTAAGGTTAAGCCCTTCCTTCAATTTTACATGACCTCGTAACTACATGTGTTTGATGACGAAGAATAAAGAGAAGTTCATACTCCCGAAGTTATGTACATTATCCCAGTTTCATAAATAACAGTAGTCTCCCTTATCGGGACTTTATATTCAATTGAGTACTATCTTCTTCCATCCAAGAGAGAAGAGGTGTTATATATATATATATATATATATATATATATATATATATATATATATATATATATATATACATATACATACATACATACATACAGTATTACAGTATTTTCACCACCATCGAGCTATAATCGGTGGACAGGCCCCTATTGGGCAACCTCTGATCAGATGGTAGGTTATATACCGAGCCTACTCTGGCCTAGCGCCTATGACCGAGCCCAGTTGGCCGATATACAACGCCTAGTATAATCGAGCGCCTATGAGCGATCCTATTACCACAGAGCAATTATATATATACCGAGCCTTATAGGGTCGGACAGGTATTTTACTTACTATATTGAGAGAGTTGAGTCAGTATCAGCAGGTAAGCATATCTTCATATTATATTTGACTCCCAGTTTCTTTCAGTCATTATATTATCAGTTCATTTTCATATTTTAGTTATTATATTGACTTAAATACTCGGTATATTATTTTGTACTGACCTCCCTTTCTCCGGGGACACTGCATTTCATGCGTGGAGGTTCATACAGACAGGCGGGTAGACCTCCTCAGTAGGTGTTGCCTGATTTCAGATTTATCGGTAAGCTCCACGTCCTTCAAAGTTGTCGAGTCTAGAAGTTTTGTGTACATCTTGTATATATATGTATATAGTTTATAGGTAGGTTGGGGCCTTGTTCCGATCACGGTACATCCATCAGTAGAGGCTTATAGATATATCATGTCAGTTAGTGCAATATGTTGGGCTTGTAGGCCTTGTATGTATATTTTGTTGGTTTGTCAGCTGTAGTAGTTATGACGGCCTTGATGGCCCAACTTTATATTGATGTTTAGTCAGCATTAGTTTCCATTCAGTTTTATATTTTGCTTCGCAAATTGTCTTGCAATGTGTCCCATGTCCAAAGTATGACATTATATGTTCAGAGTCCCTTAGTCTCCCCCCTCCCAAGGTTCGGGACATGACAAAAGTGGTATCAGAGCAGTTCTGTCCTAGGGAGTCTACCAGCCGTGTCTAGTAGGGTCTTGTTTGTAGATATGTGGCACACCACATTATATAAGCAGGGGACTACATGGAATTTAGGAGTTGGTTACCCTTCTTTCAAATCTAAATTGTGTTGTAGAACTGAGTTATAGGAAATTTGAGTTAACTTACATTCTGGCATTTGCATGCACAGATGATGGTGATTAGGAAGACTACGGCTAGCCAGAGGAGAGATAACTTGCATAATTAAACTACAAAGTAATGAAGAAAATCTGTACAAATCGATGTTTTCCTTCTCTTCAATGGCTTCCTCTCATCGAATCTCTCGAATGCCTTCCGAATCTCCTTTAGTTGTGTTTTAGGAGTCTATTTATATGTTTAGGACAAACCCTAAACGTGTAGGAGACTTCTATTCCACCCGGGAAACACTTAAACTCGTCAAAACTCGGAATTGACCGGAACTAGGGAACCAGGCGTTTGGGGCCAAACGCCCCCTTAAGGCCAGGGCAGGCCTGGCTTTAGGAGGCAAACGCCCCTGGAACGCTAGGGCCAGCCTGGATTTAGGAGGCAAACGCTTGGATAAGGCCAGGGTATTCCCTATTCGCCTCTCAAGCGTATTTTCGACGTATTTGCATCCATTTAGCTCGGTTTCCATC